>OMOT01089553.1:9817-30075 GCA_900312575.1 Acanthochaenus luetkenii | reverse complement strand
GCTGCCTTCCCTTCCTACCCGCCAAACAGTTTGGTTGTTAACGTCATTGAATAATACTTTTGATTCAAACGACTTTTTCTCTCGTTCTCACGCAAACTTGATCCGAAGGTACACAGTGTTTATGGACTTCCGGTGTGAGTTCGGCCCCGCACGGAAGCGTTGTGCTCGACCACCCACGGGTCAACCCGTTCACGAGGGGCCCGAGGTGCGTCACACCACATGCTGAACAAGCGCCATCAGGCAACAGTCACCCAAATGTTCTACTCGTATAACAAACTCTATGGTTCCATTGTTGAGATGTAGAACCTTTCAAAAATGCTGTGTTTCTTTATTCATGTTTGGTTTACGTATCATATATAATGGTCCTCAATGCTCTCCGATGCATTGATTAGTCAATTCCTATGCATTGATTAGAGTGGATGTGCAGTGTTCGTCCTATAGAACTTCCTTAATCGTAATTTTGTACATCTGGAAAGACAGGTTATTGCCCATCTTTGTCTTGGTCTTGAACAGGACTTGATTCGCTCAGGTCTCAGTCTTGACTCGGCCTCGACCCTCTTTGGACCTGGTTTTAACTCGAACTCGACTGGATACGGTCCAGTAATTGACTTGGACTCGACTACGTCCCTAATACTGAGTGAGTGCGGCGTCTAGATTTCAAACAGTCACCAACCTAACAGTGCAACGACAAGCTATCGTTTGGATTTTCAGTTTTTTTGCAAATAGGTCGCTGTGAGTAGCAAAAAGAAAAATCAAAGACAAGATACCTTATGTAACAAAACTGTAGAACATTTTATTGAATTGACAGTACTTCAACACACACAATTGAGCTTTCCCTGTGTTTTTAATAGCTTAAGACCACAAATGAATCCAACATAAGGCAAAATGTGCATGTCACATTTTTCCGGGTCAGATGAGAAAAGAGTACAATCACTACAGCTGTATGCACACACCGGCACACACAGCAAAAGTAATAATTCACTTTAGATGACTACGGTCTCGCATCCATGTTATCACGCTGCTTAATTTCAAAATATTAGCTTTTCATTTTCAAGACGTTGGTCATATTATGGCACAACTTGTCTACGCACACCGACAAAATAACCATTCAGAAGTCGGCTAAAGCATATCTGGGACTGGTACTGCGTATGAAGCATACGTATTCCACAGTTGTACACAATCGCTCAATGAGGACACGTCACTGTTGCACCAAATTAATACAGCGAACATCTAGCATAGTTTTCATCATCCATTATTCAGCAACAATGACCTGAAAAACACCTTCCGCAAAATGGACACAGGGGAAACATTAGACCTTACGTTGCGTTATGTTCAAGTTACTAAAATGCATACGGTAAATAAAATAAAAATAAATTATAATACACAATAACAGCGTAATAATACATACGTGTTTACAAATACTGATACACTGAATCCAAGGGATTTTAAAGAACAAACACTCCTGTGACAAGTCGGTTTCCAGTTAGTCTTCAGGTAATCACTTCAGGGGTAAAGAGACAGTAAAATGTTCACTTAAATGGGAAAAGTTCCCTAATATTCATAGTTATGATCCTCAAACAAAAAACCTATACTGCACAATGGACTTGTGTTTTTAAATTCAACTGGCTTCAACTGGTTGGATCTGTATGGGCTTCACATGAAACAATATGAACACTACATCTTGTATTATTACTGTATGTACACTCACACTTATTTTGGCGAGTCATATTTCCACGTGTACAGTACAATAAACCACGAAACAACGTCCAAATGTAGGCGTATTACAGAGAGATACTGTGGCTTACATTCACATGGTTTCTCTGAATGGGAGCGTATGGTTCCTGTGCTCCACAGATGGGGTGGGTCAGGTGGGGAACTACAGGCAAAATGGAGGCACATTCCTCTCCTGAGGCAGAGGGTAAGACTTTTACGACAGACTCTGGCACCACTTCAGCAGAGAATCCGGGGGCCTGGGGTAGTAGCCCGTGGTGCAAGGCTTGTCGGGAGAAAACCTGGGGAACTTGTAGTCCAGAGGGAGATCTACAGAGGGGAGAGTGAAATCAATCAGGAAAGTCAACTGCAAGTCATCCAGTGCGTGTGCAGGCAGTCTGTAGGTTTAATGCACTACCACTGCTGAACAAAAAATGCTAAACTTCTGAATGCTGAGATGGAGTTGTATTTAAAGGTGCTACGTGTACCACACGTGTCCACAGCAAATGTACAAATGCAATTGTTCATTATTCAATCAAAACCTAAGACTGAAATGCAAACTGTCTCCTAAACAGCAGGGAGTGAGCACTCTGTCCTGAGCAAGCTGGACTCGCCAATGTTGGATCTTTTGCCGCTCTCGTCCCTTTGGTATAACAAAAAGCTACCTCTTGCTGACATTTGGAGCCGCCAACGTATAGTCACCTAGTGTAGCTTTAACATCAATAAATCATTACCACCTACATTTTGGAGACATTAGTATAATTACCGTAAACAAACGAGACCATTGCCGAGAAGATTGGCATTGCTATTAGGATGGATTTCACAGGAAATATGCTGAATTGCTTTGGGGCACAACTTGAAGTTGCTTTATGGCACTAAACAGGAAGAAGACGCCGTTAATCCAGAAATGGCGGATGAAGAAAAAAAAGTTTAGCCTTTTAAGTAAAGCGAAAGAGAAAACAAACGCATGCAGAGCAACACCAGGGAGTGGGAGGGGAGACAAGGAGCAACGTCCTTTTTGCAACGGGGAGCAACCGGTTTATTGGATAATGAGGTCTTAATTTTGAGAAACATTACCACTAACAACACCACTGGCGTGAGACAGATGCTGCCAGTCATCTCGATCATGGTCTCATTTGTTTACAGTAATTACTTAAAGCATCATTCAAGTTTGGTGACTTTGAGACCCGTTTCTCTGTGCCATGTATATGTACGGGGAGAGAAATAAACACTATTTTGTATTATCACGTTTTCATCAACGGAGCAACTATTGAAGATATCTAGCAATATTTGGAGTCACATCATGGAGTCACAACCCAAACCTCTACCAAACTTTAATAACGCTTTAAGGTATCACAATGAAGACATATTGATGTTTAAAAATGTTGCAATGACAGGTCCCAATGACCACCCGTCATCCTTGAATGAGGTACATTGTCAATAGTGTTACAAATAATTTACAGGAACCATCTGCAATGTTTGGAAGTGGTTCATTGCTCAATTATCTGTTTGCATTGTGTTAATATTAAGTAAGGAGAAAGTGTATTTAATATTTTCTCAAGCATGAATATAAGGGAAACACTAGTTATCCACTGCAAATATTAAAACGATTAGACTGGAAACCATTTGAACCTTGCCTTTGGACAAACTCAAAATGTTTTTTGCCCATCTCTGTCCAACCTTTGCAGATCTGTAACAGTGTCTGCAATTTGGTCCAACCTGCATGTGTGCCCAATGTCCCCTCCCACGTACCTGCTATGTGCTCAACACTAGGGATGGCCACGGTGCTGTACTTGTGAATGCAGTGGCAACACCAGGTCAGTTTCTGGCTCTCCTCATCCTCTCCTCCACTTTTGTGTACATCAACAAAGTAGGACCCCCACTGCTTGGACACAGCAGAGGGTGTCTTCATGCCCTGGTCCTGTTGGAAGAGTTGACATACAAAACAATCTATGTAACTATGGGTTAGAGATTCATTTTCTGAGTATAGACCTGATAAGAGGAGGTGGGAATTCTACCATGAGCACAACTTGCGGGGTGTATGGGGCGACGTCCAACTGGCTTCAATACAAGAAGTTTGAAGGTAATTTTCAGAATAATGAATCATTATTTCCAAGAAATCCACAGCCCTATTACTCAACATCATCACTGCTACGTCAATATCTTTTATAGATTGAGAAAGTGCTGATGAGCAGAGAACATCTTGAAAACAGGATGTGGTGTTTAAAACGACGGACGTGACAAGCTACAGATCAGACAAGAGCTCAAGATAAATGTATCTATTGTGCAATGCCTAGCAATACCACCACAACATGTTATATAAAACAGACTAATGAATAAATACAGTGTATTTAAAAGCGGTTAATAAAAGGTGATCTGAAGGATTTGGCATCATATTTCGATGGAGATTTGTACAAAATATTGCAGAACATAATGTTCCAAAAGGAATTTGAAAAACGTAACAAAGTAATATTGCATGAAGTATTTCTGAAGGAGGGGAGATAACGTATCGCATACACTGCTGCACACCGCCGCAGAAACTTCACCACAGATGACAGATCAAACTTCTCATCAGGAAATTGACAGATACTGAACATCTCTTAAAAGGGTCCTTAAAATATACTGCATTTTATTTTCCCTGCCACACCATTCATGTTACATACATTTGGTAGACACCAACGCACACTGCAGTACTTTCTATGCATACATGGGAATTGAAGCCATCCATTGAGCTATACTGGACTACAAGTCTTATGAGGTGTTTTAAGCACAGAAAGGGGAGATAACCCTGAGATACTGAGGAAGAGCCAGAGGAAAAGGAAATGTGTCATAACATTTTCATCTATCTCATCACCATCTATATGCGAATGCTTAGTTTCACATCCGGGATCATGCTACACTGTTTCCACCCACATTCCCATCTCCGCTGTTGCTATCCAAAGACAGAACTACAAAACACTTGGACTGCCTACTCTCTCCTTGTGGGAAAATAAAGGAACAGTCATGGTCCCAATCTATCTTGCCAACAGATGTGCCGACTCATCTCTTTTTGTCTGTCTGGAGCACAACATCCTGCAGTTTGATATCCTCACAGAGGGGCAACTGTGCAAAACCCAGAGCTTTCAACAGAGCCAGATCTGGTCAGTGAGGGAGAGGGCAGCACTGGGCAATATTACATCCTCGTTGAGAGCATTTCCTTATCGTGTCCTTATCGTGTCCTATGGGTCAAATGCCCTAACATGTTGCGCACACTGGCTTTCAACACATGTATTGCATAAACCTGTCTCAACGTGCCTAATTTGACAGGTTTCCCCATTAGAAGTGAAAGTGTAATGATATGAAACTACCACAGCATACTTATGAGGTTATAATAGCCAAAAGCGTTCCCATAATGCTGTCGGGGAGCCAACACGTGCATGCACACACACAGTGACGCACAAGCTCATGTATACGCATGCAAAGACTCACACACACGCATTCTACAAAGGGTATATGGTGGCAGTAGGCCAAGGGATGGGGAGAGAGGCTCAGAGTCGGGGGGATGGTGGGAGAGTTGCTAAACGGAAACAGCTGCTTTCAGTGAACTTACCTCAAACTTTCCCTTTTTCTCCAGCGGCTCCACTTGGGCCTCATTGGACTTTGCTGCGTCGCTCTTCGGGACACCCTCTCCCTCCATTTCCTCCACAATCATCACGGTCTCCCACTTCCCAAAGCTGCTAGCAGGGAACATGTCCGACCGCATACTATCCCCGAAATACACTACCTGGAGGGGGTATGAGTAAGACATGACTCGGAGAACAGGGTGCTTAATCTCAACAGCCACACAATGAATTCGGTTGATCTGTTGGAGTGACAGACTATTTTATTTGTCTACTTAGTTTAAGACGTGTGATGAAGCTGCAATTTAGCGGAATCCTTCCCTACAGAGCTCTCTGCAGTAGTCAAACTCAATAAAACTGGCATATGTCTTATAGCCCCCGAGGGTGAACTAGACCAGACACGATGAGTCTGCAAAACTCATCACAACTTCTTTGACCATCACATCTCTTTTGTTCTCCATGTCTGGAAAGGAAAGCAAGTTGAGACAAGCTTTACGGGGCAGCATTCCAAAACCAACGACAGGCACATTGCTCCGAGCTTTAAATCCTAATTTCAACAACCATTTGCCTCTATTCCTTTCAAATGGGAGAGAAAATGGATTGAAGAATCGTAATGTCAGAGATTAAAAATGACAAGACACAGAAGTCCGCTGTCACAATGAACACAGGAAAAAGGTTTTCCAGCCTTAAGAGGCTGCAAAAGTAAAAGACCAGAGGACGGTTTAGAAGGAATAGTGAACAATTGAAGATGCCGTTTCTAAGCTTTTAAGCATAGAGATGCATCTAGGTGTAAGCAGGAGGGATCAGTAAATTAATCACCTATTGAAATGCATCGTCATTGCCATTACCACCACTTCTCTGGTGTCTGGACCTGAAACAAAATGCAGCTTAAAACACATAAACCTCTCTCGCTCTCTCTCCTGGATGCATGACTTGTGCAAAGGCGATCAGAAGGTATCTAGCAACAGAGACAGCATGGCTATGCACAGATTCACCAGAGGACGCATTTTCCTGAAGTAGGTCTTGAACTACGTCTTCAGGAAACCAGATCTAAACTTTTAAGAGTCCTTTCTACACATCTGAGGTGTAACTACATCAAACTTCTCTACATGAGGCAGATGGCCATAAAGAGGAGGTGCCGTAAGGCATCCCTGTAGTTGGCTATGCCACTTCAGTCCCTCCCCCTAACAGACCTTTTGCTGTGTCTATGTCCAGGCCTTCCACACATAAACAAACAGACTGGGTAGTCAGGGCTGCTGGGAGGTGAACCTGTGGGGAAGGGCTTTAGGCATCGCATTTCCACCACTTTCCCAGAACTGGCCACAGCTGTACTTCTTACCCCAAAAGCACTGCTGCCAGAGTCATGGGATCAGAATGATAAATATTTACAGGGGCCAAGAATTCCAGCACAGAGGCTACATATTATACAGGAGCTTTCATGGGTTATAGACCGTTCCATTCCTACCATGCAGAGGACGTGGGTGCTGCCCCGGCACCTACGGTCATCAGCTCCTGCCCTGGCTCTTATGGTCATCAATGATCGCTGGAGTGTGTCTGTCTGTTGTGTTTTCTCTTTTCTCAGACACTGGCGCAGTGTTCCCACCATGCAGTGGACGTGGGTGTTGCCCTTTCCCCTACGGCCGTTATTACTGGCCGTTGTCTCATCCCTGATGCCGTTACTACGCGATCGCAGCCCCTGGTTCTGTGGCCATCGTCGCCGGCCGTGCCCCCATCTGTCTGCCTCTATCGCCTTATCTGTTTCCTATGTCACTGTCATTGCCTATGCTATTGTACATTCCACTGTTTGTCCCGGCACCTATTGCACGCTCAGCCGTCCTGGTGGAGGATTCCTCTTTGACTCGGCCCACCCAAGGTTTCTTCAATTAGTTTTTACCTAATAAGGTTTTCGTGGAAGTTTTTCCTTGCATGCCTCGAGGGTCTAAAGCTGGTGGTGCCTGGTAGTTTAGGCCTTGTATAATAGGTAGGCTTGCTAAGTCCTGCTAAAAATGTTCTACTGTGTCTTGCGCTTTGTTCCGTTTCCCTGTTTGTCTTATACTATTCTGTAATTCCATTGATTGTTGTTCAGTTAGATCTAGTTTGGCTCATTTTCTGTAAAGTCCTTTGAGACATACTTGTGATAAAGGGCGATATAACTAAATGAACTTGAACTTTAAGATGGACATTTTTTGCAGTGTGTTCCTGGGGTTCACCGCCTGTTCATCACTCCATCACTCAGAGCAGCAGTTTAGGCTAAAGCCAGCCCCAGGTAAACAGAGCTGCAGGCATGCAGAGGAACCTTAATGAGTCCATTGTGCTCCACACTGTGTGGGGTCTGGGGCACAGGGAGAGGAGGGGGCCGATCACACATCTGAAAAGAAAGGCCGGCAAGATAACACTGCAAAAATGTCCATCATTTAGCCTCATATTAAGTCTTAAAATCTCATTTTAATTTAAACAAGTGAAAGATTTTGCCAATAGGGGCAGCAGTAGCTCAGGAGGTAGAGTTCCCGCCCCGCAACCGCAAGGTCGGCGGTTCGAGTCCAGCTCCTCCCGGGGATAAATCTGTTGTAGTGTCCTTGAGCAAGACACCTAACCCCAAAATTGCTCCCCGGGCGCCGTAATGGCAGCCCTCTGCTCCGGCCCCCCTAGCATGTGTGTGTTGTGCAATTACTTGTGTGTATTCGGGGGGGATCCGTGATGGGTTAAATGCAGAGAATAATTTCACTAGGTGTGTGCGGTGCTCTGTGCATGTGTGTGACAATAAAGGATAAATTATTATTATTAATTATCATTCCACTAGTTTCTGATGCAGTTTCACTTGTTTTCAGGCATTTTCTAGATATCTTGGAAAAAGGCAGAATAAGGCAAATCACCCTCCTAATATCAAGGAAATGACACTTGAACCAAGAAAATTCTTGCCACAAAGTGATTTGCTTTGGAAACAAGTAAAAGTATTGGCAGATTTTTGACTCGTTTCTTTATATTGGCTTACTAAAATAATTTCACATTTCATTCATGAATTGTGATAACACTGAATTCCACCTCCTGTCGCACACTCACTATTTTCACTATTTGAGCCACTGAATCTTTATGATCATGTCCCGTCACCCCGGCCGTGACCCCAGATGTTCCAGCACTGGGCTGAGAGGGGATTGTAATCTTCCCTGAATGCCTCCATTCAGCCCACCTGCATTAAGTCCTGTAAGGTGAACGTGGAGAGAACTCAAAACACAGAGTGCCTCAGGTCACCCCGGAGGAGCGCTTTAAGCGGTCATAAGTGCAGGTTGACACTGCATTCCGCGAGAGCTTTCTCCACGTGGCTGGGGAACAGAGGGGGCATTGAGCCCCGAGACGGGCGGGAGGAGGGAGAGGGGAGCTGTGGACGTGGACGATGACAAGCATCCCTGGGCTGAAGCTGCTCTTCCTGTGCTTGGGCAAAGTGGGCATGCCTCCTCGCAGACCGGAAGTACATTTCCCATAGGGAATTGTATTGTTAGCTGTAACATTTTAACAGTGTAAGGTAGACTTACTGTAGGCTCTCAGATTGTGAAATGTTTCCTTCCTTTATTCCTTAGTCCCTTGTGAAATACTACACTGCTTTAGCGAGTTCTTGGAGACCCGCTCCAAAGTTGGGTGTGGTTGGTAGCCAGACCAGAGCAAAGTAATGTTAATAGTAGTAGTAGTAGCTAACGTTAGCTTCTTCCAAAAGAAGCATAAATTGCTGCTGCATATATTTTTTGAGCCACAATATGCCGAACTTCCTTTGGGCATCCATGCCAGGCATCGTAACCAGGTTTTTCGTAATCGGAGTACGAGCTTACCTGGGTTATTCTTATCATGGAATCGTGAAAGTACATGAATTATCACAGAGAAATCAAGAAAAAGTATGAGTTCTCTACCAAACTTTTCTACTCTTTCATCCGAGTAGAAAATGGCTCTAAGAATGAGCTGCATTGTACTTGAGGAGATGGTATGAGGGCAGCGAGCTGCACTGTTTCACCTATGTATCAGTGAACTCAGCACGCTGGCACACAGCAGCCCTGTCAAGAGTTGTGCCAAGGGCCACGCTCCCCTCTCCGCCACACCAGTGTGAATCTCCCTGAGATGATTTATCATGTAGCTCTCATTTCTTTATACGTCTGCCAAAAACAGGAGCTTGAGTCAACCTCAAAGCGAGCCTGACATCTTCTAGAGGCAGACATTTGATGAACGCTCATCCCTGTAACATACAAGCTTGTTGCCGTACCTTGGGCTCTGGTTTCCCGATCATTGTCTTGAGCAGCTCATGGAGGTGCGGCCAGTTGCCTTGGGAATACCAGCCGGGCTTGTCCAGCGACGGCAGCCCCTCGCTCTCCTCCACATCGTTCACTGCAAGAGAATCAAACCACACGGTCGCCGCGGCTCTACCGAACAGCCAGCTGCTACTATGGAAGACAAGAGCAGACGGGACCGCACTCTCTCCAGCACAAAACCTCCCCAGCTCAACCTCACCACCACAGCACTCACCAGCGGAGCCACAAGAAAACATGACGGGGGACGCTGAGTTTTGATAATGTGGATAATGGGTTTATGATAGACCGCATTCTCACGTAGGGGAAAAGTCACATTGACATGGGAAAAGCATCAGGGAAAGAGCTACTTCCGTTCACTGTGTATATTGAAGTTTCGGCTATGTGGCCTCCGGACACAGATTACATTTTGTATTTTTCACAAAGCTCCGTTGCCGATACATATGACAACACCCATTACATCAGCATCAGCCCTGGAGGGGAAAACCAGGGCTCTGAGTGAAACCAGAGTAGTGGAGACCGGCCCGTTTAGACCCAGCCTTGCACCTCTCGTCTCAGTCCTACCACACTACAGACCACGTGTCAGTCAGGAACATTTCCAAAGCCTTAACACTTTCACTCCTAAAATGTCTGAACCTTGAACCCTGAACTGAAGTGCAGTAGTCCCCCCCCAAAAAAGACAAAAAGAGTGACAATTACCTCATGGAGGCAATCGCAGTTCATGAATAATGACCATGGTTTTTCCCGTCATTAGGTACATGTTTTATGTTTGCTCAGGGAAACAAAAGTGAGTGTTTAAACCTGGGGTCAGAATGAGAATCGGAGTGCAGTTTATTCAGGAGGCACTGCACCGTATAATAAATGTGTATGTTACAATACAACACATACACATATGTAAATACTATTTTCATATACAGTACATATATTCTTCTTCTACTCCTTTGAATTTTTCCACATTTTGTGTTGTTACAGCCCAATTCAAAATGGATTTAACTGAAATGTATTATAAGTACACAATATTACTGTGTAGGTACATGATGAAAATCTCCCTAATACATAATGTACTTACAACGGTGTAACACTTTTTAACGAAGACATTTAAATAAGTACATTATGTATTAGGAATAAGGCCATTGTAAGGTAACAAAAATACTGGAATCGGACTTCGAAAACCAGTATCAGTCAAACCCATTCTCCATTCCATTTTCAATAAATTTACAGAAACGTTTTTCTCTTGAAAGAAATCTCAATTAAATCTATTTTGAATTAATGCTGCAACACCACAAAATGCAGAACTCAAGTCAAGGGTTTGAATACTTTCCCATGGCACTGTATATGCAGAGTAGGCCATAGATTTAGAGTGAAACCAGTGGTTTGCTGTTGAGGGGAAGAAACGTTCCTTCTGGCGTGTTGATTTGGTCTTCATCAACCAGAAGTGTTTGTCAGATGGTAGAAAAAGTAGAGCTGGTCTTCCCTGCGTGCAGACTTGCCCTTAGATAACAAATGTTCTAGATGTTCGACAGGATGCGGTCAATGATCCTCTCCACTGACCGGATGAGGCACTTCAGTTGGCCTGGATAAATGCAGATCCCAGCCAGAGTTATAAAGTAGAGGTTGGATTCAATTAACCGTAGCCGCCTATAGCTGGTTGAATTTCTTCAGCTGCCAGAACATCCTCTCCAAAGAAGTGTGAGCGTGTGTGTGTCTGTGTTTGGAGGGGGTCTTTCTTTTTTGGAATGGGACAGTCTGTTTGATGGTGTTGCTAACAGCATAGTTCAGGGGGCATGTTGAGGAGCACCTAGATAAGACGACACCAGGGAAGCCCCAAAAACATTCCACTGAATAGAACAAAACTATGCACAACAGCTACAGCATCATTTGCAGAAACAGTTTGGAGTGCTATCGTTCCAAGGCTTTAGTTACCTTCATTGCTGCCAAGTACGACTTCCCTCATGAATGCATGGATTTTTTAATTTAATTGTATTATGGCAGCACATAAGAACCATTTTGAGTTGGACTACTGAATGGCATTCATACATCATGCCATCTTGTGCCTGGCTATTATCTAAGGCATCAGCAGCCCACGCTCTTTGAAGTGGGTAATTGCTCTTGTGGACAGGAAAAGTTCAGAGTGGTCTTTAGGACGACTGAATGGTGCTTCAGACCAGCAGCGGGGGAAAAGAAAGCCTTGGCTCTCATTTGTGAAAACGACAGTGTTTTACAGAGTATAGGCCACTGCAGGTTCAAACTAAGGTTAAATATGCTGTAAATATTGTGACAGAAGAGAGTGAAAGAACCGGGTTGAGCATCTGCACACGTGTGAGTGTACACACACACACACACACACGGCAACAGCTGTGAGGACACTGGACTGAGAGAAAGAGGAATGAGAGGTATGTGGTCTAAGCAAGCTCACAAAACTGCAAGCACCTTTGAAGAGCACCTATGGCATTTTAACTGTAACCAAAGTGAGGCTGTATTAAGGTAAATATTTAGAGAGCCCTGGCATCATCTGAACAAATGACAATATTACAAGCTGAACATGCCCGCTAAAGTGTTTAATCAACAGTCTTAAATCAATATACTTTAAGTGTCAAAGCCTATTGAATGAACTTTATCAGTAACCAGCGTCATATCACTCAGAAGAATTTAGAAGTGTGGAAAACAAGTATAGTCTCCAAATACAAAAAGGAGTGGCCAATATCTCTACAGGCCAGCGGAAGAGCAGATGCTGATGCTATTTCTGCCGACGTGGCAAGACTCAGGAGGAGCGAGAGAGAGAAAGAAGAGAATATTTCAGTGACTGGATCATTGTGTCTTCACACATAATGCATCCCACCAGTGTTGTTGCTGGAAGGAAGACAGTCCAGATGAGGGAAGCATTCCTGCAGGTTGCCACTGCCTGTGCACACCTTCACCATTAGGATCCAATAGCAGACGCCTGTGCTACTACTATAAGGGTTAAACAGACTGGGAGGGGAACTGGGATTGTGTGGATTAGCAATCACATGGATCTGAGCAAATAAAATACTGGCAGCTGACTGTTACCTCACTGGCAAGCTATAACAGTTGGTAGAAATGTTCACGATAGTTTTACAGGAGACTTTGATTTGAGGAGACTGCAGACTCCGACATTCTTAAAAAGATTTGATCACCTCCATCATGTGGTTTACGCCAATCCTTCTACTAGGGTGGTAAATGTATTTCTTTGGTGTGGTCCGCAGCAGTAGCTGAGGCGGTAGAGTTCCCTCCCAGCAACCACAAGGTTGAAGGTTTGAGTCCAGCTCCCCCCGGAAAAAATTTAATAATCTGCCATAGTGTCCTTGAGCAAGACACCTAACCCCAAAATTGCCAACCAAAAGGTTGGTGGCTTGCATGGCAGCCTCCGCCAACGGTATGATGATATGTACTGGAAGTCGCTTTTGGATATAAGCGTCTGCTAAATACCGTAATGTAATGTAATGTCTGAGTGAACTGTGCTACTGTGCAGCGTGGTGCTGCTGCTGATGCTCGACTAGGTAGAGGGATTGCAGTGGGACATGAGAGGGGCAGGCGAACACTCACCAAGGGTCCTGAAGGGCCTCTGCTGGGGAACCAAGGAGAAGAAACCCGGCTTCAGGGCGTTCGTGATGATGATGTCGAACAGCTCCTCAAAGTCCTTCCTGTAATGACCAGGGAGAAATAAATCTCAGAGTCAGACGTTCAGGCTCTGTGTTATGGACAACGCTATGGACAGCATCCAAATTGACTTGTGTTACACAAGCAAAAATACCTCAGTGAAGCTAAACAGTCTGTAAAACTGATGGAAAACATGGATTATAAACAGTATGCGCATACAACGCAATGGAGGGGAATGCTCAGCCTAACAAAGTAAACATTTTGAGAGGGCAGTAAACCCACAGAAGGCTAACAGGGAGGGAGCGTGTTCTCGGACATCATGTAGGCGAGCGACAGCAAGCAGGTCTCACGGTTGGATCATGTCTGCAGGGAGACCTCGCATTGCTGTCCTGTGTAGGGGACAATCTTTATGCTGCTGCTACCAAACATGGTGAGAAGCAAAAGCTAGCCTTATGAAACAAGAAGGACCCGAATCAAAAAGATGATTTTGACGGTTTGAAAGTGTGTATGTCCATATTGGGCAAGAACTTTACTGCCTAGAAATACATCATGATATATCTTTGCTATACTGTAGATCCAAGCCTCGGAGATGCTCCTCTGGGCTTGTCTTGGTTTTCGTCACTTCATACGAGCCATACAAAAAGCTCGGGGGGATTAACAGCAAGTAATAAATCAATATATTATGCAGCACTCCCAATAAATAAACGGCTGTATCCGGTTGTGCCAAATTTATAACACCGGCGTCCCTGGAGGAGCCGGTGTGTGTTGGCTGGTAGCGGCCCGTTACTTCTGACAGATGACCGTCGCTGGCTTCCAGCCGGCTCAGCTAACGGACGGCCTGAGAGAAGCACAGGCTCTGATCTCAGAAGAAGGGGAACAAGTTGAGCCTACCAGCAGGGGGGCCGTGTGGGTTTCTCATGAGAGAGGAAGAACGAGTTTCTCTGGAAAGGAGCAGTCGTTCACAACAAAGTGCCTTCTCAACAGTGAATTGATGAGACATGATTTCTGTGTGGTACTGCCTGGATTTAATATTGAGCAATTGCCTGAGGGTGGGTAAAGAGGTTAGAGTTAGATACAAAACCTTTTGGCGGTAGGATATATATATATATATATATATATATATATTGTTTTTAAATAGCCCATCAGGAGGAGGCCAATCCCTTTCCGACAACAAAGCACACTTATCCCCAAACCACCGGCGGCAAGATGAAGCCTGCCTGATTTCCTCTTGTCGCTATCACAACATAAATCTGCATCCCCAGACCTTGTAAAGTGGTGATTTGAACATGGCGTACACACGCACACACACACACAGCTGGTCTCTGACTTGTCTCCTTGGGAGGTGGCACATGCTGCAGTGTCAGAGGTCACGGAGAGGGGAGGGGAGGGGAGTGGAGGCCAGTGAAACAGTAGGGGAGCAGGGGAAAGGGAGAGGAACAACAGAATGACCAGGCTGCTCGCTGTTTAACAGGAAATGGTGAAGGGGGGGAAGCCTGGGCCACAGAGGTCCCATGAGAAGAACTGGTATCCAGAGCAAACGGCTCACCACTAGCCCCCTTCTGTTTCTGCTCTACTACACAGAACAGTCAACTCTTAGCACGAAGAGTGAGAAAAGCAGACTGCCCAAATGGGCAACATGATGAAGTGCAGTGTAAGATAACAGACTTCAGTGAGAACGAGAAGTGTTTATGTGTGTGTGAATGTCCATGCTTGTGTGTGTGTGTGTGTGTGTGGACGAGTGTTATTAGAGACATTAGGTTTTTCCATGGTACTCTTACTGCTTGATCGAGTGTACAACAGGGCTTAGGCTAGAATAATAAGCCTAAACCACAGAGTGTACACCGCAAAGAGGGGGAGGGCAGTTATGCAGAAAGCCCTTTCTTCTACGTCAGCACAAAGCCAAAGACACACTTCAACCTATCGAATGAAGTGCTTAGTGTTTACGCTGGTCTGGTAGGAAACAACAGCTCACCGTGCAGTGGTGGGTGCTGAGGGTATGAGAGGTGTATAGCATATGTGCGCGATTATGATGGCAACTCAAAGCAGACATGTGAACCAAGGTTGGCTAAAGGAATGACTGATGGCATGCGAGAGCTGTACGGAATGCTGGGCTGGGCTGGGCTAGACTGGACAGCACTGCGCCTGAGCTGTCCTGAGCAGGTTATAAATCCTGTGGGGACTGTTATGGTAAACACTGCAAACTGGGTCCTGGTCTGGGTCTCAGCCTGAAGCCTGGGGAGGGGGGGGCAGTCTGTGGTCTAGTCTGGTCAGGCTCACCCCAGTATGTGGTCGCAGATAAGCCTGCAGTAGTCACTGTGGGAGCTAGTGATGAGGAGGAGGACCTTCCCGGCGTTCTTCATGCTGCGTAACCAGGTCTTGACGGAGTCGGAGCAGGGCTGCAGGTACCGGCCCGGGTCCCTCTTCACACTGGGGAAGTAGGTCCCTGCGTCCTCTGTAGAGAGACACAAACAAGCACACGCAGACAAAGTCGTCACGTATGACTTGGGTCTTAATGCTCCAATTCATAATATATTTGGCTATAGAAAATGTACAAAGACAACAAAACTGTTGCTACCCCGGCTTACAACCAAGGTGCATGAACTAGAAAAAGGTAGAAAAGTGAGAAAGAATTCAGATAGAAATCATCTACAATCTACTGAATCGAAGAAAAATCTAAACACAAACAAAATACAGCGATGTGGTGCTTCAACAGTTTCAACCGCGAGCCCCATTCTGAAATTTGATGTTGGGGCTTTAACAAATGCAGTTTAAGATGAGTCTTAAATAACTATAGCATCAGATTAGCTTCCTCACAGAACCCCATAAAACTCCCCCCCCCAAAAAAAGCAATGGGTTAGGTTAGAAGCCATCAAAGGATTTCTCTCCATTCGAAACAACATGCATAGGGAGCGAGCCAAGGGTGATCAATGGCTGCTGGCCTTAGGACTTTTCCATGAGCAGTTTGAGAATTGCTGGGCTCATGTGGTGGAGAGTCATAAGTGGATGAATAGACCGCGTTTCATTCTGGAGTCAAGAGACAGAGCACTGTTAAATGGTTTTCATTCAAACCACGCCGAGATATACTTCTTACTCTCTGGGCTGTATGGTGACATACATTTAAAACACAACAAATGGGCTAACTGTATTTATGTTATCGTCTTCACACGGCCAACATCACCATGAGCTAAGGAAAAGACAACAGCTCAGATCTCGGTTATACAATCAAAGTCCGTCACAGCGTATAACCCTTGACCTAATGTTCTCAGCAAAGCCTCATGAATACAAAACACCATGAATAAAACATAACTCATGAGGAATAAAGGCACTTGATGCTGATTGCCGACATTATAATGGTACTTCCATGTGATACCGTGTGAAGAAATGGTGCAATGTATGGTCATTATGAGGAAATGCCTACCTTCTCTTCTGCTATATGAATATTTATGACTGGCACGCTCTGATGATGAGGAGCGTGGACCAAAACGTACAATTAAACACTGAGACACGTGCAACCTTATGAAAACAGAGAAATTGGGCTACCTGTACATCTTATTTGCTCTCGAGATGAAGAATGTGTCCAATATGTGAGAAGTGGCGTTTGCTTCTTTCACAAGCAGGAGAAAAGAGGGCTTAGGAAAACAGGGCAGGGTGCAGATGAGTGGCGTGTATTCATGAGCCTAGGTGTTTACCCTGGCAAAGACCACCAGCATCACTGGGCCCACAGAGCGCCAGAGAGAGAGTCAGAGGCTACGTTCACACTGTAGCTGAAAAAGGTCCCAATTCTGATCGTATTCCCTTCACATGTGACACAGAACTGATGCCATCTAATGAGTGTGAACAGCAAAAAGCTGCATGGAGTCGCATGTTTTCAACTCCGATCTGAGACTTGTATTTGGACACTTACATTGCAATTTGTCAGCGCTGCCATGACAATAAGAAAACCCTACGCCATTCACCTTGGTTGAGACAGCTTTAACAAGGACGACAACAAGACAACAAATAGCCGACTTGATTGGTATTTTGGGAGACGCCTCAATTCAGTCAAAACTCGAAGGCACAGGGCGTCCTGGTGGCTCAGCTGGCACATCCCATGTAACCACGATGTCGTGGGTTTGAATTCAGCCAAGGACCTTCGTTGTCATCCCTCTCTCTCTCTCCCAAACGTTCCTGTGTTTCTCCACTGTCAGCTGCGAAATTAAGGCGTGTGCTCAAGGACACTACGGCAGATTTTGTTTCCCGGGAGGAGCTGGACTCGAACCTTCAACCTTGCGGTTGCTGGGCGGGAACTCTACCCCCTGACCCACTGCCGCCCCCTAACATCTTATCGGATACGAGTTACATCCTAAAATAGCTATGAACAGTCGTCCAAAGAAGTCAGACATGAGCAGCAGTTTGAAATTGAGCACGACGGCCTGCAGTGTGAACACAGCCAGAGAGACAGACAGGCTACAGAGAGGCTGGTGGGTCTCCTTTCCTTTCCCACTGTGTGGAGTCGGAGCTCAGCGCCCTCACTTCATCTGAGGTAATGAATTTCAGGCACAGACTGTAGTCTAGGTTGAATGCAAAATAACAACAAAAATACACAGTACCACAAGAGTGTATAGCGGTACCTGTAGGCCAGGGATGGGCAATCATGTGCCATGGAGGGCCAAGAGTGTGCTGGTTTCCACTTCAACCAAAGACTACACCAGGTTGACTACACCTGATTGGCACACCTAGGCATATATTTTGTATGACTAAGTAATGTGGATGGTGGATTCAAAGTGTCCTTCTTCAGCTGTGCTAAGGGATAGAACTCAAGCAACGGCACACAAGTAGGTTGTGAAAATCCTGTGTTGAGACTGTGAAAGACTTGAGCATGCTGCCCTCATGTGGTGCAGCGCCGGACTAGCTTGAGGTAGGAAAAGACTCCCTCACGTACTACACTGCCTATGTTATTGTCCACTCCACTGTTTGTCCCGGCACCCGTTCCCCGCTCAGCCGTCCTGGTGGAGGATCCCTCTTTGACCTGGACCACCAATGGTTTCTTCCATTTTCTTCACCTAATAAGGTTTTCTTGGAACGTTTTTCCTTGCAGCCTCGAGGGTCTAAGGCTGGTGGTGCCTGGTAGTTTAGGCCTTGTAGAAGAGGTAGACTTTGCTAAAAATGTATATTGTGTGTCTTGTGCTTTGTTCTGTCTCCCTGTTTGTCTCATGCTATTCTGTAATTCCATTGATTGTTGTTCAGTTAGATCTAGTTTGGCTCATTTTCTGTGAAGTCCTTTGAGACATGCTTGTGATAAAGGGCTACATAAATAAATGAACTTGAACTTGAACCACTGCAAGAAGACAATATGGCATTCTAACCAGAAGGTGACGACAAACACAAAGACAAAATGGAAAACAGGATCAAGTTTAGGATTATTGAACTAAGAAAGATGGCAATTATCCCACAATTCACACTTTTTACAATTCCCAAAGAACGTGAGGACCGGAGGGATTATTTTGGAAACATCTGGTTCTGATTTGTTCTGATTGAAGTATTGCAGTGTTTTGGTTTTTTTTAACAAACCACTTCAACTTCAGTTCAACAGAAAACCAAGGTCGGCATGACAGTCAACTGGCCCTTTATGTCTGGGCTGTTCCTCCTCTGGGACCCTGCAGTAGAAACCCAGGCCTGCCTCATTACCCACATTCAGGGAGGTCATCTGAGGGAGCGAAGACGGAGGAAGGCAACTCCCCTGCTAGCACAAATTACCAAATGCGTCCCCCATGTGGGTTATGTGTGCGAGTGGAGAAGCAATAATTGACCACGCCGCAATCCTTTGTGTTTGAACGAACCACCCGCTGCAGAGATGCATAGCTGCAGAAGCCGATTTATTCAGCTGTGGTACCTGAAAATTATTCTCCCTACATATAACAAGTCTACAGCTCAAACAGGGTTGGGGTCTATTCACTTTATAGTGCAACAGTTCAGGAAGAGGATCTGAACACACTAAGAATGAAGGTTGCATCTTAAAAGGAAAAATCCATCCTCAGTTATTATTACACTGTTAGATATTGTCGACCTGTGGTGTTCAATGCCTATTTAAGCGTTGTAATTTACTTTTTTGGTGTGTCCAATTTCCCTCAACCTGCGTCGACTACTTCTGCTGGTGCTTTCCAACATCTCCCACAATGCCTTTCGACAACCCCCCGAAACAATCTTTCAGCTGTGGGTTATACATGTAGGCAGAGGGAGCAATAGTGATAGCAGTGAATTTTTTTTCCACTTGAGAAAAAGTTGCACCCCTTACTCAAAACACAACATGTCTTCTGGCTGCATTGCATTCTGGTCTATTGAGGCTGCTGTGGCTACGATGGATTTCTCCCTGTATGATTGTTGAACATCGGTGAAAAATGGTGAGTCTAGAAAGAAGCTCTCGCTCTTTGATTCTAAGGCACTGACACCAAAACCTGATGTTTACAGTTGATGTTCTAGATAGCCTATTCATTTATTGTTTTGCTGTCAAACTCCACTGTAGCTGTGTCGGAAATATCTCAATGTGACGTCAAGACGTTTATGTTTGGCTTTTTGGGTGGATTTTTCCTTTCATTTTACAAACAGTTTTAGTTTATTTTGTTGGGGTGAATCAAAAGTGACTCCCACCCTGAGAAGAGCCTACTGTAACCTCCCAAAGACAATTCCTGTCCTGTAATCCAGTCTCTCTTATGCCCTCTGTTTGGCATCACAGGCTACAGTGACCAGGCTAACACTGTGGTGCATTTTGGGACATGGGAATCCACAAGTCCCACAGAGGAGAGCGTATTTTAATCCCTGCTCTGCTTTTTGCCAATACCAACTCACTACAGTGTGTGTGACACCGTGTGTGTTTGTGGTGGAGTAAGTGTGTCTCTTCAGGCTGTGAATACAGGGTTGAACTGCCCCTTCAGGACTCCCAGGCCTGTGGCTGGGCACAGCACTATGGAGGATGGGAGCATCAGAGAGCGCCACGAACCGGCAGCCCAATCTCTCTCCCACATCAAAGCAGACTGACGGGATACACAAATCAACAGTTGCAGTG
>OMOT01089551.1:0-10387 GCA_900312575.1 Acanthochaenus luetkenii | reverse complement strand
AAAGGGGGACCAGAGGGTGTGTGCCAACTACAGGGGCATTACATTGCTCAGCCTCCCCAGGAAAGTGTACTCCAAGGTGCTGGAAAGGAGGGTCCGACCGATAGTCAAACCTCAGTTTGAGGAGGAACAAGGTGGATTCCGTCCTGGCCGTGGAACAGCGGATCAGCTCTTTACTCTTGCAAGGATCCTGGAGGAGGTCTGTGAGTATGCCTATACAGTCTACATGTTTTTTGTGGATCTGGAGAAGGCATATGACCGGGTTACCCGGGAGCTTTTGTGGGAGGTGAGGGGGACACTACTTAGGGCCATCCAATCTCTGTACACCCAAAGCGGGAGCTGTGTAAGTCGGACTCGTTCCCAGTGGAGGTTGGCCTCCGCCAGGGCTGCCCCTTGTCACCAATCCTGTTTGTGATATTCATGGACAGGATCTCGAGGCTTAGTCATGGAGCGGAGGGGTTGCAGTTCGGTGGGCTGCGGATTGCATCGCTGCTTTTTGCAGATGATGTGGTCCTGATGGCATCATCGATCTGTGATCTTCAGCACTCACTGGATCGGTTTGCAGCCGAGTGTGAAGCGGCTGGGATGAGGGTAAGCACCTCTATATCCGAGATGAGTTTTCTCAGGAGGGTGGCTGGCATCTCCCTTAGGGACAAGGTGAGAAGCTCAGTCATCCGTGAGAGACTCGGAGTTGAGCCGCTGCTCTTTTGCGTCGAAAGGAGCCATTTGCGGTGGTTCGGGCATCTTGTAATGATGCCAACTGATCGCCTCCCTAGGGAGGTTTTACAGGCACGTCCAGCTGGGAGGAGACCACGGAGCAGACCGAGGACTAGGAGGAGGGATTATATCTCCACGCTGGCCTGGGAATGCCTTGGGATCCCCCAGTCAGAACTGGTTAATGTGGTCAGGGAAAGGGAAGTTTGGGGGCCCCTGCTGGAGCTGCTACCTCCGCAACCTGACTTCGGATAAGCGGTTGAAGATGGATGGAGAACGCTCGTTCCATTTAACAATCAGCGCAGCTGAGAACAGTTTGGCGGGTTAAGAACACATTTCCAAGTTTTCATGAATCCAGCGGAGCTGTTTCTTAGATTTGTTCTTAAGAAGTTCTTAAGAAGATACTTAAGAAGATACTTAAGAAGACACAAAATGTTCCAGAATGAGGTCCATTGTTCCACCAATCATTATATTTTTCCATCCCAGTAAGGGAGGCACTGATCAATCGACCATGGATCATAATGGGCAGATAAATGGTCAAAACACATTTGTAGTAAACAGAGTGATAGACTGAAATGGTACTGTTTATACTTACTGTGCACTTTCACGTGATGTGCCATTGTTGATAAAAAGTCAGGATAAAATGCATAATTTCAGTCCATAATCGGCCGATCACACAGATTACACTCAGATTCATACGTCCCTACATGTCAACTAAAGCAGCCACACATGCACGCAATGATCTTCTCACATCTGTCATATTGTATCACAAGCTGGTCGCAAGCAGGATCAACCACTCTACATCAACTTGAGACTCACAAACAAACACTTATGATCTTGGACAAGAATCCTAACAGATATCACCACCGTCGCATCGTTCAAAAATACAACCTATTCACCCTGGAAAGTCTTAAACTGATTCCTGCTTGGTTTTTTAAATCCCTCATGGTTTCGCCCCTCCACTACTGGGCCAGTTTGTGACCAAAAAGGACAATGGCAGCACAAGGGCAGCAACCAGAGGGGACTGGTTGTTCCATTTAGAAGGAGTACTTCTGGACAATCAGCCTTCTCTGTCCGAGCCACGCAGTACTGGAACACTGCCCACTGGAATAAGGAACTGCAACACTTTTGGCTCTTTTAAACACAAATTTAATTAAATGCTTTTGTTGTGATATGATGCAAATATGACCATCTACAATCCACTGTATTTCTGTGAAATCCACCCCCACTCTCATCCCCTGGTCATGGTCAAGAGTTCACCCGACCTTCCAAATCCTAATTTAACCCCTGACTAAGAGCCATATGGACACACTGGGCAGAGGCTTAGTGAATGAAATACAGGGCAGCAGGGTGGCCTAGTGGTTAGAGAACCAGAGGACTGAGGCTCAAATCTCTGTGTCACCAAGCAGCTCCCCTGCTGAAGTGTCCTTTAGCAAGACACTGTTCTGTAGCAGATCCTGACCTCTGACCTTCCTGAAAGGAGGGCGAGAAAATTATATTATCAGAGCATAATGTTATTTTGCACACTGTGTAATCACATTTTGTTCATACATTCTAGTGTACTTTTTAAATTATCAGTTGTGTACGTTTAAATACCCTCCATTTACTCTATTATTTATATTCTACATGTCTTTGCTGTATCTTTTTTAGTTTTTGTTCTGCAATGACACAATTTCCCCATATGGATGAATAAAGTGTCTTATATTGCTTCAATGCAATTTGATTCTTGGTGTGGAACTATTCTGTACAGCATGCAGAATCTAAAATGCCTTTGTTTCTGGATCTGGTGTTCATTTGGTTAAGCAAAGGCCCATGTGGATTGGTTGCGTGCACTACTGTGCAACTGAGACAGTATTGCGTGTGTATGTGTTTGTGTCTCTGTGCGTGGCTTTTTCTGTGTGTCCGTGTGCGGACGCCAGGCTGTCTCCAGTGGAGGTGGAAGGGGAGAGCAGGGCTAGCCTCTATAAATCAGGCCAGATTACAGAGGCAGAGAGGCCTGCAACTCCCTACGACTACACAGCCGCCTCTGCTTTATCTCAGCAGACACACACACTGAGGCTACATCCACATTACTACGTTTTCGTTTTAAAACTGCATTTTAGCACCGTTTCAGAAATAATCTCCGTCCAGTCTAATAAGCCTGAAAATGCATATCACATGACCATTCACGTACACTGGGCATGCGTATGCCGGTGTAAACCGGAAGCAGATTGTCTTCTCTACTGCTGTTGCTTAGTTAAGCTAAGATCTACCTGTATCTTTCTCACACAAGCACTCTCACTCAAACAGACACAAAGTTAGTGAGAAATGTTTTCAAATGCAGTTACAAAAACACTGGTTATATTTACAGTAGCTACCAACAAAGAGACTCCAATACTACTAGGCTGCTACTAGGTTACTATAGCCTAGGTCTTGCTCTATATATCTATCTATCTATCTATATATCTATCACACATACACACACACACATCAAATGTTCGTTAAAAAAACCAGTTACAAATCAGAGTTTTAAGACATTAAGTTAAGAAATATGGTCAACACACGTCTCAGCCATTTCCCCTCGGTTTTGTCTGTTCTCACATTAGTAGCTCTGCTGGGTGTCTGGAAGTCCCTGGCGTATTGGAGAGCAACATTTATGCTTTGTTCATTTACAGTTTCTTTGAGAACTTCACAATAGTTATGCAGAACAAAACAAGCATAGATAACAAAAGGAATGTCCTCAATGTTTATGTCCATCGCCCTCCTCAAAGCCGCAAACCGTGCCTTCAAACGTCCGAATGAACATTCGATCACCATGCGTGCCTTGCAAAGTGATAGCCCATAATACTGCTCCTGTGGGGTAACTCCGCCATTGGGGTATTCCTTCATGAGGTACGGCATTAGGAGATAATCTGGATCACCCAAAAGAAACACAGGAACAGCCTCTTCACCCTCCAACAATTCTTTAGGGCGGGAGGGAATTGTCCTATCTTTTAGGACGCCACTCAATTTCGAATTGGCAAATATGTGCGCGGCGTGCATTTGACAACAACATCCATGAAGCAGTGTGTGTAGTCACACAACGCGTGTACATTAAAACAATGTCTCTCCTCTCTGTGGATTTAGCTAGGGGTTGTTTTTCTTATGTGTGTGTGCAGTCACTTGCTCCCAAGCATTGTGGCATATTGTATGTTTGGTAGAAGTTGACGACAAGATCTTTCACTTCAGGCTCTGTACTCGGTGTTTTGATGTAGTCTGGACCCAGGAAGATGGTGATGGCCTTACAGACTTGTCGGATGATAACTGAAACAACCTGTCGGGATAGTCCAAATGCATTAGCGGTTTTCCGGAGTCTTCCCACATCACTCAGGTAATACAACGTGCATGCAACCTTTGTAAGTACTGTACATCGGATGCCCTCATTTTTGTTGTTGCTCCCTCCACATACAGTGAGGTTGATCATGGCTGGCTGATCTGGACATTCGAAAGTTTGATAGATTTATAAAATTATCCAACCAGGCACTGGTTCTTCCCGGCCTCACCCAAAACTGGTGCTCCACGTAGGGCTGATAATGCTGCTGGACACGGGAATTGCTGCAAATCGCTCTAATAATAGCTTGTAGGAAGTAGTAACATTATACAATGCAGAATTGAACTGCACAACAACTGCTAGCATAGACAACAAAGTCAGAAACACCTGTAATTCGTTGAATTAACTGCTGGTAGTCGAGGCTGATACTTGTAGTTTGTTTTCTTCCGGAAAAGGGTCACATGATAGGGGCGTGACAAATCTGGGAAGCTTACGTCTTGACTGATAAGACCCAATCAGGAAGCGAATGTGGATGTCTGGGTAATCGTTTTCAAAAATCTCAGTTTCTGCTCGTCCACACTAATACACAACCCCAGAGTTTTCAAATTAAAACGGGGTCAGCAGCATTTTCACATTTCTCTGTTTTATGGGGTCAGAGGGGTGTCGTCGCTAGGCATAAATGTAGCAAAAGTTATGCATTTTAAGTTTGCGCAATAGCGTCCATCATTAGGACAGATTATTTCTTCAGAGACTTATTTTTTGCCTTGGGACCACAAATGGCTAGAAGCTAATTCAACATTATTATTATTTGTGATCACTCCAAAAATAAAACAACATAAATGAAAGATTTCTAAAATGTCCAATTGAGATGTAGTGCATCATCACTCATGCCAGCAATCCCCCTCTATCGAGAAGGCATGTCTAATTAAAAGTACATTTGGCATATTGAGCTCAAGTGTACCAATTATACCAGCTTTCCATGAAAACTCCTGGTCCTGTTTACTCCTTAAAATAGTCATATAATGGTTACAGGCTCAACTACATGTTCGACCTTTGGCAGCCTTCTAGGGAAGGACGTTACAATTTGGAGTTTGCCAGAATCCACATTGCTATCAATGAGACAGCCACACATGTCGGTCATGTCACAGAAGCTACCGAAATCCACAGAGTGGCTCGGTGTTGCAAACGAGGAATGGTTCGAAGTAGTTTATTTACTCAGGAAGAAACTCTTACGGAAGAGGTAGATATGAGTGGTTCAGCCCTCCTTATCAGCAATGCGGTCCATGTGTGGCAGAGATAGCGTGGCGGCGAGTGCGTCACAGAGAGCGTGTGATTGGAGCTGGATTCAGGAGTCAAAAGAGTGTTTTATCTCTTGTATATCAATCACGGTGCGCTGTGGCCCCCATGCACACGAGCACCAGAGCGCACCGCGTTGTTTGTTGTAGCAACAAACCTACTGTGAAGTGGTTTTGTGGTGCCCTTGGTTGTGTGTTGTTTTTTTTATTTAAAAGGTTACTGTTGTGTTGTCACGGAAGCGTCTTCGATGTGACAGAACAGAGTCCCCAGACTGTAAGTTTGCAAGGCTCAGCAACGGCGAGAGTAGAAATCATATGAATTCTATTGACAGCGGTTCCACCAATAGTCTTTACAGGGCTTGTGTTAACACAGACAGCAAGCTGCGCTCTGTGATATGCATTCCGTTTTGCAAGATAAACTCTTGGCATCAAGGAATTAGAGTAACTATCTGCTTTGTGTGTTTTCCTTGTGAGCAAACAACATAACAAATCAAAAGAATGTTTGCTGGGCTGCGAAAGAGAGTGGAAGTGGAGAACAACACCATGTTTCCTGTCTGGTGATTTGTAAAACTCTTGAATAAATTTTGGCCTGGAAAGCTGGCTGTGCTTTGCAGGGTGTTTTCGCTCTCCTCTATAAACAGTGGAAAGGAGACCCTGTAACTCTTGCCCCTCTAGCTCTTTCCATTCTTTCCGTTGTGTGTACACGTGCTCACACACACACACACACACAGCCTCTCCCCTGTTTGGATTTTAATTGTTCTAAACATTAAGTCAACTTGTGGAGTTATTTTGATTGCACCTAAATATTAATGATATGTTATGTTGGTCCAAGTCAACCGAAACTGCTGTAGGTCATATATTATCAACAGGGTGTTGTATACATTTTAACAGCCAACAATACTGCTTTTCATTTGTCTTCCTTCCTTGTTGTATTTTTTTCCTCTTTTTTTTCATGTGTGATCAAGATGCTAAATTTCTTAGCCTGAGGTAAGTCTTCTTTTGTGATGTTACTCTCTATAACACTCAAGTCAGTGGAGGCCAACAAGAAAAACTACTCTTCCAAATTTGCTTGTTGAACATAATATTGAATCATGAACATTCATATCGTGCCACTAGGCCAATTTAATCTGTGATTCAGGTTGTACAGTGCATCTAGTGGATGGAATCATGCGATTAAGCCCCCTTAATGAAACAGTTAGGATGGACTCTTCCTCGTTAAAAAAAAAAAAAAAAAACTCATCTAAATGGAAAACACATTGTCTTCATTATTTGCAAGTGGTGAATGAAGGCAGTTGCCATGGTTACAGCCATCGGAGGCTGAAGCCTGGTTTGAGGCCAGAGGAGAGGAAAGGGGCTAGAGGAACAAAGTGTCTCCAAATGGTGAGATTGTACAAATGGCTCTCTGAGAGGGTTATATACTGCTGGCATTTCCATGTTGGCCAACACAGTAACAGCCCAACAAATGATCAGTTTCAGATCATATCCTTGTGTTAGCGCCGGCTCTGGTTAATGAAACAAGATGAATCATGACGAGTTATTTGCTATTCTACAGCGTAGCCCACTGAATGTTGTAAGAAATATAAATAAAGACTATTCTGTGCCGTTTTCCATGGCATCAGCTTTTAAGAGCTGTGCGGAAACTTCCAGCGTACACCAATCAAAATGCAGATTGTCTGCACGGCATGGTGTCCACCCAGGAGAATTACAGCTGAATACTAAGCAGGAGAAAGCTATCCGTTTTGACTGGTGTTTATGCTTTTGAGAGAGGGAGGCGAAATGATAGAGTGAAATAGCAGTGCTTAATTCATTTTCATGTCTAAATATAGGTTAAATTACCTTTAAATCCCACACAGAATTGCACATTGCGGGTAAATGAGTCACCTGGCTGCTGATAAGCAGTAACAGTGACGCACTGGGAATCAGGGACAAGGTGCCTTTTGCGGAGAGAAAGAGACACATTGCTAATAATAGAGGAAGTGGTCGTGTGGGACCTTTCTCTGATTCATGTCAGATAGTAATTGGTTTACCTGATACAATGCCCTGTGTTTGGATGGTGATGGGGCAATGGTAAAACAAATTACCAGGAGTTTGACCTTTGACCTTGTGGAGGCTGCCTGACACCTCAACACACCTCAGTGCTGTAAGGTGGTGTGAGTTAATGCAGTGACATTCTCATGGGGGCGACTCATTGTAGTAGCTCAGGAGGTAGAGTGCCCGCCCAGCAAGCGCAAGGCTGAAGGTTTGAGTCCAGCTCCTCCTTGGGAAAAAAATCTGTCGTAGTGTCCTTGAGCAAGACACCTAACCCCAGTTGCTCCCGTTGAGCTTGTTGGCGCCTTGCATGTGTATGAATGTGTGTGAATGGGTGAATGTGAGGCGAATTGTGCAGCGGTTTGGGCGTCTGAAAAAGACTGTAAAAAGTTCTACATAAATGCAGTCCATTTACCATTTACCAATCCGGCCATTCTTCTTTTTGGTAGATGTTAGTGGTTGAGTAGTCTATAATATATAGACTTATAGGTGTCATTCAGATGACTTACAATGAGTAAGTTGCAGTTTTGGTGTTGGGTGGTTTTGGGTGTTTTGGTGTTGGGTGGTGATTTAAGGCTGTTTTTTGTAGATTTAGTGTTGTAAATAGATATAGCAGACTAGTGGAGGATGGCTGTGTCTTCGCAAGGTGTATTTTACCCTTGTAAACAGGTTGTTCGTACATTGTAAAGTGATCTGTTTGTGCTGCAGCCGACCTTAAAAGCCGTTTCATGTCTTTGTCTGGAGAAGAGTTCTCAACTCTCAAGACTTGTTTGTCCTTCCCCGGCTCAGGCAGACTCTATAGTAAGGATAGAGCGTCACTCCCATGGCTTTTCTCTCTCAATGTTTTCTGCCAGGTGTGATTCATATGAGACTGATGAAAGGGAAGGCTCTCTGCAATATCACATTTTCAGCAAAATCAAGACTAGATGGACTCCCAGTTTGAATTTAAATCCCAGGGAATTGTCTGCGGTCTGCCGGGTAGATCCATGCACATAGCGCTGTCTCAAACAGGCGACGTTCAATATTATAACACAATTTGTATGTTAAAAAGGTGGCCCCTATTGTTTGGATGTTTTTCTAAGTGTGAGTTACTGGCATGTGTGTGTGTGTGTGTGTGTGCGTGTGTGTGTATCGACCAGTGGAGGATGTGTCGCTGACAGGGCAGCCTGCACACCACCTCTCTGGCCATTGTGTTGGGGAGGGGAGGCTGCTTGCTTTCAATCCATTATTGACTAATCTCATTAGCTGAGGATCCTAACGTTGAATGAGCCAGAGAAACTGACTTCTCTCCCTCTCATTCAGATACACCAATCACATGCGCGCACGCACACACACTGACGCATACACGTGCAAACTTGCATACGTGCATACACACACAAATATTGAAGCCCTCTGCCAGAAAGAAGAGGGAGTCACGTGTAATTATAGACAGCAGTTTTTAAAGAAGTTTTTTTTATTGCCCTTAATTAATCATTTTAATTAAGTGACTGCCTGTCTGTGCTTTCTACCAGATTAGCTAATTATATGTTCAGCACTTTCCTGTGTATGTGTGTGCCCTCTTGTCTGTATCCCATGGCCGTATACTGTATCAACATGACAGCCTTTGGTCTCCTCGTGGATCACGCTCACCTATGTGTCTGTAAAAACAACAGCTTTGCATATCAGCTCTCTCCTGACAGTGTGAACCTTGCAGCCATGGAAAAAGGAGATGCAAAGTATCGGTTTGATTTACACAGAGGCTTAGTAGTAGTCAGCGATCACGCAGCGCTGACTTCAGTGACTGTTTTTTTTCTTTTTTTCCCCTCTGCGTATGTGTGTGTGTGTTTGTTGCTGGCCAGGTGACTTGGGCTGTACACCTCTGCAGTATCACACAGTGGAGCAGACCACTGCAGAGAGAGATTCATGACCCAGCCAGCCTGTAATTGCTGATGGTTCAGCAGTTTTCAGGGGGCTAAAACAGGAGGACATGGAATTTCTCCGCTTTTCCGCTTCTCGCAGCATTCAGTTCCTCCTTTTTTTTCTGATCGAGTGCATGTCTGTGTGTATCTCTCTCTGTCTATCTCTCCCTCACCTCTCTGTTTCTGTGTGCTTCCGTTTGTATTTGTGTGTGTGTGTGTGTGTGTGTGTGTGTGTGTGTGTGCGCACGCGCTTTAGACTCCTAGAAAAGCGACTGCAAGCAGCATTGTTTACGTTCACTCGTCAACTTCCCTGATGGATGATGTGGACTTGTGTTGCTTGCCAACAATTAGAGAAGGGATATAGTTAAGTTACACCTATGAAAGTACAAGATAGGAATAAGCGGAGTTGGTCAACATTAATATACTAGGTGTGAGACAGTACCATATGTATAGGATCCTCTCTTCAAAAGGGATGTAAACTTGATTAATAGATAGAAAAATGTTGATATGTGGAAAGAAACATCTCTAGCTTTGGATTGTTTTATTTATGGAGTGATACATCAGACCTCGGGTGCTGGAATAAGATGATTTAAGCACCCTTTGATACAAAGAATAGAATAAATAAATAGTCTCTTGCATTATAAAGCATGTGTGCATGCTAGTTTATTTGTTGAGCGTGTATGAGAGATTGCATTTGTGTGTGTAGGAGGTTTGTGTGTATGTGTGTGAAGGGATGACCGTTATCGCTTCATTTGACAGATAAAGTCTTGAATTGCATAACGCCTGAAAACTGCCTCCTCTGTCCTTAGCATACAATATTCACCAGATGCTATTTTTAGCTATCTGTAAGATTATATAAAATGAGACATACAGTTCTACAAACATGTGATCGGCATCACTGACACAACTCATATTAAGGGCAATAAAAACAAAACGTATGATGATGTATATATAGTATGTATATGATAATATGTAAGTCGCTTTAATGTAATGTACATACTGTGTGACTGTATTTTGTGCTATAGTACGCATTAACTTCACAGGAAGACAACAGTAGGGTAGGGGAAATAATGTACATTGCATGAAATATTCAGGATGCCCGTGGTGTGAAGAAGAGACATCCACAAAAACAATTTGAATAAATGTCTCCAGTGTTTGATGGAGGA
>OMOT01089550.1:41528-53529 GCA_900312575.1 Acanthochaenus luetkenii | reverse complement strand
GGTAAGGTCATGGGTCAACTAGCTGTTAGTCTGTAAGGATGGATAATGTGCCGGAGGGACAACCTGCTCCTAACAGTGTTGATTCTTTGTTTCAAACCCCGTTTGAAAGGAGAAGTTTGTCTGACCAGGATATTGTGAAGCAATTGGGCCCAGATCAGCCTGAACCTCAACAGCCCTCAACATCATAAAGCCCTGAAACTAGCTTAGCCATGTGTGAGGAGAGCTAACGTTGCTAACGTTAGCCAATTTAGCGACAGCTAACTGAAGCTAACCTGGAGTTTATATACTATCAAGGATCTTTGACTGTTTGTGGAACATATGAACTTGGATTACGTGACCAGAGTCGCGTCATTAAAAGAACGACGGGGCAAATCCAGCTATAAGTGAGTAGCTCCTCTGGAGAGGGAGGCTATGAACTTAACCGGCGTGTCGCTGTGAAGCGACCCGGTGGTGAGCTCCAGGGCTCGGGATAGTCGGTCTCGCTACAAGAGGTCGGCGACGGGGGAACTTGAAGGGTGAGCTCCAGGCGAACCCACTGGCTGGAGGAAGCGTCCGCATAAGCCTAAACTGAAAAATAAACGAGTTCTGTTAAATATATACTTTTCGTTTTTATTTCTGAAACTTGGCCCCCAAAAAAAAAAGATAATCTGACGTGCTGACCGCCCCACCAAGCGGAAAAGTCAGGACACGCCACTGGCATTTACTCTAATTTACATTCAAAGAAATATTAAAACTGTAACTTCATTTGAGAGCTGAATGTAAGGGCGTTCTCACACCTGTAGTTCGTTTGCTTTGTTCCGATTCAGGGACTAATATGAAACTGTTCTCTCATTGGTCCGATTATTCAGCAGTTTTTTGACGGGCTTCTCTTACATTTTTCTTCCCTCGAAAACACACCACAAATAAAGTATAGAAAATGGAGTATCGGCAGTGTGGGTGGCTAATTGCTTTACGTGGAATTTACTTGGAAAACAAAATATTCCGTTAGGCTATGACTCGAAAACAATGTGTTGATGCACCGGATTAGAAGACGCGCAGCCTCACGACACCTTCGTAGGAGAAGACACACATCCAACGACATATTCACTCAACAATTCATCTTCCAAAGACGAATCAGGTCAGCTTGGTTAGGTGATATTTATAAGCGTATACAGTGCAGCAAGTGAGTTGTTTCGGTTTGTTGATTGCATTCTCACTGCAACCGAACCGCTCCAGGGTTCGGTTGGAATCGAGTCCACTCTCTCTAGGCGGTCTCGCTCGTTTTTGTTCTGCACCCGAGTGCAATTGCTGTGTTCACGTATGTCCAAACGAACTGATCTCGGGGATGAAATGCTCCAGGTTTCGAAACAACAGCTCCAAAACGAGCTAGGTGTGAAAATGGTCTAAGGCACACAGCTATTACTGGGATAACCATATGAAATGTGTAGAGTGGAATAAAGATATCCAGCCAAAGCTTTGTAGGGGAGGCATTGTTTTTAGTGACATTAAAATGAATTGTACATGCATTACATGCATTCCAAAGTTCCAAAGCTACATAACTTTTTTTCAGAAGATATCCTGTGTCTGATTTAGGGATTGCAGCACATTGAAAGAGCAACATGTTGGTGCAATGTTTCACCAAGCAAAAGTTGTTGTAATTAGGCACAATGTAGTCCGTTTGAGCAGTTTCCCCAGACCACAGCCATTGTTCATCATGGTGATAGACCCACTTTATAGACTCTCAGCAATTGTTTAGTCATATATTAATTCATGTAAATATTTGTGATCAGTTATGTGTTTCATAGTTGAGAAAATACAATTATAGTAGGAGCATATTAAATTAGATATGGGTCATCTTCAAGAAAGAAAGAAAGAAAGAAAGAAAGAAAGAAAGAAAGAAAGAAAGAAAGAAAGAAAGAAAGAAAGTATAGCAAATGTTAATTCATTCCTGTATTCCCCCAAATTGTTCATATGCATATGCCATACATTACAAACTACTATCATTCAGCACAGTGTGGCACCAACATTGTCATCATTTTGCAATGGCTGTGTGCTCTCCCAGCAGGCTAAGTGTACACTCAGCCCACTAGGGAAGCAAACGTCTCCACATTATATACCCCGGTAAAAACCAACAACAGGGAATTGTGATGTAATCCATCGTCATAAAAAATATGCACGCCTCCCCACGCAGTCTGAGATTGGAGCCTACCAAGAAGACACAGCCACACATCATCTAAATACTGTGTGTATTCCACAGGTCCATCCAGATCCATATGGCTGTATAATGGTAATGTACATATTTTAAACCAACTAGAATGTTATATATAGATGTGCGCCTTATTAATTAACAAGAGCGTTGTATTTAAAGCTCTCTCTGCGGCTCTTGGCATGCATACTATTTAGTCTGTTTTAATAACAGACCACCATTGATATTGGTTGTCATGTTTATCCATAGTACTGCCACTCACTTGCTTTTATTTTGCTTTCATCTGTCCAATAATGATGCTTCAAGCATACTGTATATACAAACTAAAACATGGATAACTGTTACATGTCAATTCTTTCAAGGATAACTGCTTTGAAAATAGGAATAAAAAGAGGCTTAAAAGGTCTGTGTGCTGGCAAAGAATACACTGAATATCCACAGAGTATACAGTAAGTTGTCATGTAGAAAATGTATCCCAGGTAAATTAGACATTTGTAAACACTTTATGCAGCAACCATGTGGAGCACCATTGTGGTTATGACTAATCACACGTTGAAGCTATTCATGGGGAAATAAGCTTTATATTGTCCACATACTGCTCAATTACCCGAAGAACATGAGGAATAAATAGAAAAAAGGTCTCCAAGGTCAAAATAAACAAAATATTCTTCACGGTAGCTACAGTTATATTCCATTGATGCATATCATCATTAAAACCCTATTTCTTGCATGGCCATCATGGACTAATGCTGTGACCAGAGAGTAGAGACTATGCTTACTGTAACTGGTTCTGGCACTGAATAACCAGCTGTGAAGCTGCCTTCAACACGTCGCTTTCAGTCGTGATAATCCAGATAGGTAATCAATTATTGATTCAAAGCAAACAAAGACATTGTGAGCCTGGTGAAAACAACCAAGTGACATTAATGGCATATGATTTGACAAAATAAATCTCCATCTGAGAGGACTCACTGTTTTGACGTTTCACACATACAATGATTCCTTCCATTAAGATTTTTCCTATAAACTGCACAATCAAAAAGCTTTATTAAAGGAAACCACATGAATTCTTGGCATGCTGAAGGTCTTTAATGTTTGACACTGCTGAGGACTGTCAGCCCTCTCTGTCACACTCACAAACATGAGAGAGGGAGATAAAAAAAAGTCCTGGCATGCAAGCAGTCTGATAAGTTGCAGATTGTGTAGTTTTGTTTAGTTTACTTAATCCCTGAGCTGGAAATGACCTTGTGAACTTGGCCGTTTTTTTTCTCTCCTCTCTTTTCATTTTACTCAGTCAGCAACAAACTCTATGCAATGCCTGCATCACAATCTGGATGGCTTTCAACTATGTATGTTTCAGAGCTGTAGTTGCAATCAAGGGCCTCTGCTATTTTCCAAATTGCACCAGAGGTTCCTCTCTGGAACCACCGCATTCACACATCACAGGTCAAAGGTCGCTGTCCTAAAACAATTACATTCACTCCTTAGCACCAGCGTGAACCTGCTTTCATCCAACATGCTTTTGTGCACACATGGCCTATAACCTGGCCAACCTTGGCTTAATCATTACCATGACCTGTTTATCTGGTTGTCATGCAGGTAACCATTAATAAGTGTTTACTTTCCGATGACCTCTGAAAATGTGCATGGCGCCTTTGCCCCATAAATGTCAACCCTATCAGACGAGCTGGCCTGATTTTTTTGTATTTGAAAGTGCCTGTACTCTTAAACTATAATGATTCCAGTAGGCTAGTGTGGTAAAGCCTTAGTTCTGTAGATTGGATTTTCCTCAAATTGTTTACAATTTATTTTGAAAAATAGGCCACACATACTTCCGCAGGCATTGGGATTGCTGTCGTTATTACTTGACAATTTGGGGCAAATGCTCTGCAAAGTTAGAAGACAGACAGAAAGAAAGAAATAGAGAAAGAAAGAAAGAAAGAAAGAAAGAAAGAAAGAAAGAGAGAAAGAGAAAGAAAGAAAGAAAGAAAGAAAGAAAGAAAGAAAGAAAGAAAGAAAGAAAGCTGTGTGAAATCCTGCCATTTTCCGGTGACCAGCCGTGTCTCCCATCTTGAGTTTGGCTGATACAGAATGAGAACTCGCCAGTTGTCTTCCTCGGTGAGATGGGTAATATATAGCTGAGAGGTGTCCTGACATAGTTATATCTGTTGGTGTCCTCGAAAAGACAAGGAGAGTCAATTACAATGGCAGAGCAGAACGCCTGTACGAATGTCAACTCCCTGCCCAGACGGCTGTGATAAATAACACCTGACCTCACACCAGGCGGTGGTTTCTCTGCAGGGCCCTACACAAGCCTGCAGCAGGAAATTAGATATCAAGGCAGAATGTGGGGCACTTTAGGAGCAGGGTGTAGGGCATACCGCAAGAGGACAGGGGACGTCTGAATGAGCAGCGAGACATGTCAAGAAACATGGCGCAATTGCACTTCTGTTGTTTACTTTATGGCAATGCTGCGAAGATATGAAACTTCACTCAGGGGGTGTCGTGGCAGGCCCTGCTGTTATTCATACCTGTTCCTGACAAGGAAAACAAAGCCCTAAGCCGTCCTGCACATACTCCGTTTGTCCGCATGAGACACAAAGCAGCAGGTCGGTCTACCCGGAACTCCCATTGCGCTCCTCTGAGTGTAATCTTTGTTGACAGAAAGCAAGTGTGGGTATCGGGTCACTTTCTATGGCTTCCAGTAATGCACCGCCGCAGTATTCTAAATCCAACAGAGACAGCGTGCAGATTGTTGATGCTCTGAGTGCAGAGACCTCTGTGCACGGTCGTGAACAGACTGGATTACCGGGCCCCAGCAAAGCTGACAGTAGCAAGGTGAGGACAGCGTCTAGCACCGCACCAGTGAGTGGGGAGGTGCAGTATATTCCCACTCTCCGTATGTGTGTGTGTGTGTGTGTGTGTGTATGTATTTGTGTATACGCATGCATGTGCACAAACGTGTGCGCAAGGGGCAAGCGGGGGAGTCCCAGGTCCCACGGGAGACACGCTGGCTGAAAGAAGGGAGGAATGAGCAACAGGCAGACACAAGGGCACAGGCAGATGTGTGCAAAGATAAATGAGGAGATAAATCACTGAGTGTCTGGGCCCAAGGCATTTGCATTCTTGAAATGAAGCTCCAAAGGAGGAACACTGGTGCATACTGAGCTTCAGCGACTTCAGTGACACGGGACTTTAAATAAAATGTCGGTGTATATGAGTGTACAATACGTGCGTGTATATAATATGTGCATATGGAAGATGCGTATGTAAGTAAACGTATCACATTACCTGATGAAATTGAAAAGAGGACTAGCTTTCCTCTTGTGCAACTCCAATGCAGCCAAGCAGTTGTAAAAGTCCCGGTGGGTTTCAGCGTTTGTCTTACGTTGCGCTTGGATTAAATAATAAACTCGAGCAAATTGGGGGTAGTTTTGATAACAAGCATTCGTCAGCTCTGAGTGGTAAAATCAATGGGGGAAAGGGTCACCCTTATTTTTTTACTTATTTTAGGCAGGCCATGTTTTGATCTATGGAGGACCTGCGTTGTCTCAATGTCACGAGGAAGGACACTCCCCTTCTGGGATCATAGTGTTCCACGTCAGATTTCCATGTCCACACAATAGACCAGCATGCGAGCATATTTACCGTCTCCAAGCAACATAGAACATTTAATCAAAAAAAATTCTACTGTTCCTACATACGCCCTAGCCATAACTTCACCAGTATCGGTACTTTCCCATGAGCGGAGCGGGGAGAGAATGGAGGATGCCCGTGGTGGGAGGCTCTGGGCGTGTGGGAGAGAGCATGAAGGGGGAGACTGTCATCACTACTTCCTTGCCGGGCAGCCCGAGACGTTTTGACTAACTAATGATCATGTTTAACAAGTGAAGTGGATCATGCTTGAGGTAACGCAGCTGGATATGGGTCCCGCGCATTGAGTGACTCAGTGAAAACAATTGGTTGTTTTAAATGTTATCCACCCACAAGCACCAACCGTTTCCCTCCAAGCTATGAAGTTTAGAGGACATGTGTTCATGAATGAAGTGAAGGAGGGAGTTAAAGTGGCAAAGGGAAACAGCTGGATTTTTTTTTTTTAAAGTAGTGTGGTTGGCGGTTTAGGTCAGAAAGGCATATATATCTCTGTGGTACTGTAGTGGGAGTGGAGGACAAAACGGTAGTCCAAGACTGGTAACTGAGGGACGGAGGGACGGAGGAATTAGGATGTGAGTGCAAGCAAAAGGAACGCGACTTACCAAAAGGAGGTGGGTGCAAACACTAAGAAGAACACAAATATGACACCAATGTCTAAAGAAAACCAAATCACCTGTTTCTGACAAAATGACATGGGATTTAAGCTTATGTTATCAACATGTCTGAATATTATTTTAACTCAAATTTGCCATGTGGTAACAACAATAACATGTGTTGGGATGATGCAGTGGAGCCAAGTTAATGTTTTATATTCTAACTGCAGCAGTCCTGGCCAGACTAAGGCTCATGCTGTTTTGTATTTCTCTCAAGAGTGCGTTCATAACGCATTACACATGCCAGGATTCTGTTTGCCCATAATGAGGCCGAAAGAAGGAATAGCATTTTACAACAGCGCTTTACTTAAACGGTGAACTAGTGTTTCCTTAAAATTTCCTTCTAATGAGCATTTTTGCTCGCTATCATTTATGACCACGCTGTAGTTACGTTCTGACCATGAGATCCCCCCCAAAAACTGGCCTTATTTATGGCCCCTCTATTGCCTTATTACCTACCTATATATGCCAAGTCAGCAAAGCAGATTTTACTGACTTGTTATTTTTTGTACAAACATATACTACAGATTGTACGTATGCATTAAGTGTACAAAACAATGATAATTCAGGTTCAGAAAAGAATTAGGCTTTCATCCAATCCCCCACCTGCCTCCCCCCAAACCACACCCCACCCTCCAACAAACCACACACGCACACACGCACACACAACACGATTCTGTGAGGAAGCTGTCCTAAGCCACTTAAATCTGCGCTATTTGATACAGTGTTTGAGAAACGTTTACTTGTGACCTGCACTCTCACACACCTTAAGCCATCCACATGAAGTGAAGGGCCTTTTAAGGCCCTAAGTAAAGCCAGAGTCCTCCTTATATTACTGATGATATCGGTCCTGAGGAGTCTGCTGACAAGAACCCACGGATCAGAAATAGCCATAAAGCAGATGGGAAATTACATCTTACCCAACATATAATGAAATGGCCTGTCTGTTGATAGAAAAGGCTCACTACGGTGTCTTTAAGCAGGGATTTAGCCTTTGACCCCTCCTCCTCAAGCCCACGGACACTACTACATCATGACTCAGTTGCCAGAGATAGCTTTACCCTGCACTGCAACACACTATGCTGCAATACTGGTAAGGTGTTAAACAGGAGTGCCAGAGTCATGGAAATCCTTCAGTAAGCCAGCTGGCAGAAGTACATAACATACACTTGTACAGAATTCAGCAAATATATGTGCATTGTTCAACTACGGTGTTAAGACATGTGCTCGTACAAATTGTCCTGTACGTGTTCTCAGAGCCGGGAGAGTTTGATTGAATGTTGGAGAGACGGAGGGAGAGCGCGAGACAACATTAATCCCTTAAGCCCTTCAATGATGGCCTCTGACCAGGCCATATGAGATCCACTACCCTCCACTAATCTGTTCCAAACAGTGATGAACCCAGAAAGTGGCTCTTGCATTTAACAAACTGTTGACAGCAGGATTATCCAGTTTGTGGAAATGCAAACTTCAGAGATCCCACCATAGTGCTCTTGATATAAACTTGTATTTTAATTAACAAAAACGTATGCTGAACCCGTTATGCTTATCTTGTAAATTAATATGATTCCAATAGTGGCCCAAGGTACCGATCACTTTACCTCTGTGGTATAATTACAGGGCAGATATACAGTAAGATTTGTAGCCTACAAGACCACCACTGTCTATCTACAATGGAATCCAATGCAATAGCTATTCATTTTGGGCTTGCGTGGCCATTGGATTAAATAACTCTTAACGTGTGCAGAACCCTTTTCAACATGAAACTATTTCATGAAAAGTCATTGTTGTTCTCAGAAGTTTATTATTTTATTATACATTTGTGAAAGTCATAAATCTACAGGCTACCAAATGAAAAATTTACTAAACTTTGGAGATGCAATGATATTGTTTAGAATTTTGAGTCTGTTATCCTCTGTCTTTTGATATTTCTGCCTCATATGGTCGAGGAATCATACAGTGTGGTAAAGCATTGCCATATGCACCGTGTTGGTATTTCCCTTCAATTAATAATTCACCTCAGGCAAATAGGCTATTTTTTTAGAACCTTTTATCCTCAAAAACCCTGTCTGAGCTTTCTTTGCTATCAGGACTAAAACTGTTATTTGCAAAACCATACCAACCAACCAATGATTGATGATATGATTTCTAAACGGAGTTTTAGACTGTAGTTCTATTGTGTCTATAGTACAGTAAGTATTACATTTTGATATTTGATCAAGCAAAAGCTTATGTATATCACTTGGATCATCAGAATCTCATCAAATATAATGCACACAAATCGTAATCTCACGTTTGGTATTGATATTGCTGTGTTTTATATAAACCTAAGCAACGTGTTCCATTCAGTGTAACTTTCCAAAAGAGAGACTCTCAGCATGCCCGCCAACCTGAGCAAATAAATATCCCCAATAATATGAAACAGAACTGAAATCTTTCAAATTACAATCATTTACATTGCTTGCCAGCATGATTCTTTTGTCAAGATTCTTCAGTTTCCTTTTTTTTAATTTTGTTCTATCGAGACATGAATCCAAGATATTTGCGCACTGTTTATTTGGGGCGCATTCCTCTTTACAGTTCTTGCAAAGCAAAAGGGTGAGAGAACAAGAAAATATTCAAGGATACGTCTAGGGTTGAGAATGATGGGAATTTCCCCTATCTGTTCAGATAGAGAGGTTAGCCTGAAAAGGTTATGTTTCCCCCCACCCCCGAAAGAATCAGCACAATTAATCAAAACACACACGCACATGCACACACAAACACACATACAGTACTCCTTAATACAATTAATTATCTGTATGACTACAACCCCATGTCTGATAAAAATCCTTGAGTATTTGTATGGCACATTGTTGAGCCATGTTCAAATTCAATGGTGCTCAAGACACTTAGTACAGGATGTCTGCATGTTGGGGTCACATGAAGCTCTGGTCTGTGAAAAGAGCCTGCGCCTACTAAAACCTGAATCCTTGCATTTCGTTCCCCACAAAATGTGTCTCACCCTCTCTAAAGCTTGAACCATTAGACAGGAAGGCAAAAGAGAATAAAAGAGTCATCCATTCACATCATGTTCATATTTGGGAGGCTTTACAATAATCTGGGAACCATACGACTATGGGCCATTCAGAATCGTGCACTCTAATATAGAGTGCTCTAAAATTCTTCCCCTTGACACTCACCGTAGTTTGAGCTAAAGCCATCTGTGCTTCCCTTTACAGCTACTAACCTGTGCAGTTAGGCCACCAGATATCAGATGGTGTCTCATGATTGATTGATTGGCATTGGTGTAAAACAAGACCAATGACCATGTGTATGCCGAACACAAACATTCCATAACTTTATTACACCCACCTACGTGAATTTAGTTCAAACCAATAATCTCCTTTTCTCCATGGTTCAAGGTGATGAGTTCCCAGTCAGGGTTTACCTGAAAACGCACAGTTTGGCTGAACAAGAGACTGTACAAGTGCGCTCCCATGCTCATTGCGCATGTGCCATATCCTCCTGTTCTGGCTCCCCGCGTTGATATCCTGCTTTTGTTCATTGTCGTGTTCCAGATCTAGAGCTCTAGCTCTAGATAAGCGGTGAAACGTTCACTTCCAGACTGACAACCTAAAGCCAAAACCAGTAATGATACAGTGAAAAGCTCACTGACCAACAAGCTCGAAGAGATACTGGCCTACTCAATACCACATATCACACAACGCTCCAGTTTTTGATGAACAGATGAAATAATGTAGACGGTGTTAAGGTTACGGTAATGTTTTGATCATGGTTAAATAAGAACAACTTTTGCCCAAAATGAAAACTTTACTTATAGTCAAAAACGTTGGAGTCGGGAACTCCGGCCGCCAGAGTTAAAGGAAGAAGCGTACATCCATCCACCACTCTGACCACGGTGCTGTTTCACTGTCAAACGACTACCTGTTTCAAGTCGTGTCTCCTTCACGTTATTATTCTTTTGTGGTGGGAACACGTATTCTTCTCACTTTTTGTGCATGGAGCACGTATTTACATTTTAAAACACGCACCTGCTCATTTCACAACAGTTCGGGTGATCAGGCTCATCTGAAGACATTGTCTTGTCATTAGTGTGAGTTTCACTGTGTTGTCAAAAGCAAACACAAAGCAACAAAACACAAACTTGTGATTTAGACTGGATTTGAAAAGCTTCAATGTCAATACTACACCCCCACACACACAGACACACACACACACACACACACACACACACACACACACAATCCTCAGTGTTCTCTGGTTGGCTAGGATTCAGACTTTGCTGAAAGAAGAATCTCCCATCCTGATAGAGTCCATTGAAACCCAGACCCCACACCAAGACTAATAGCAATGGGAATCAGCTGAAAATATGTGACATAATCACATTAGTGTCTTAAAGAACACAAAGCGCTTAGTCAACTTCCCTTGATCAAGGCACATCTGGAGGGGCAGGGGACTTGAAACACAGTCCTGCCTTTCCCCTACTGAAATGAAAACAAGCTGTTTCACTATGCTTCCAGGCCAAAGCAGAACAAGAACTTTGACACAGTAATGGATCGCTCCAGCAGCCGCACGGCCTAATGTGAAGACTCCAGAGAAGAGGGAGAAGGATGGGTCTTGAAAGGTTGCGGAATAACGCCCACTGCTTTCCCAGTGCGATTGAACTCTGGCCTGGAGGACCAAAGCGTTCAAAGCTGAAGTCTTGTTCATTCTTCCCAGAAAGCGACTGTACAGCACAATGCAGACGTCCCATCGGAGTTAACAGTGATGCCAGATCATTTCACTACAATAATATAGTAGTAGTGGAGTAATATACCAGGATAATATATTATAACCCTCGATTGTAGTTTCCCAATATTGAAATATATGATCTATGGTCAATGGTATATGATCAAAACAGTTTACAGAGAAAACGTACATGTGTTCAGAACCTGTAATCAAAACACAACCACGTGAACACAAATCACGAAACAATGCTTGATATACTCGTGGAAACTATTTAAATTAATTAGCAGAAGTAAATAGGAGTCCTGAAATTGTATACACCAAGTTTCCAACGAGTCTCTAGCTGAGCACATATAGAGAGGGGACAGTCATTATAACTGCCTTGTGTTTCAGTCCAAGTGTTCTTTTAAAAATATGAATGCCAGTTAATATTTTCCAGAGGTCCTTCTACACACTTTTAATGCCCACTTTTTGTCTTCTCCCTATCCAGGGAACAAAGAGCAGTTTCTGTTTCTGCTCTAAGCATGCTGTGAGAATGTGGGCCTGGCCAGCCCATTAACACCCACCTCAACATGTTCCATTCCAATGTTGGGAGCTAATTACAAACACTGGCTGGGCTTAAAAACCTCTTATAGACAGCAAAGAAAGAAAGAAAGAAAGAAAGAAAGAAAGAAAGAAAGAAAGAAAGAAAGAAAGAAAGAAAGAGGTTGTCTGGTGCCCAGAGGAACTGAGCAGCTCGATACTTCTAAAGCCTTCACTTGTACTGTATGTATTATTTATA
>OMOT01089550.1:27365-38268 GCA_900312575.1 Acanthochaenus luetkenii | reverse complement strand
CCTCCAGCCGCTCCAGTCCCAGCCAAACCGATGAACAGACCTGAGCCCTCTGAACTGGCAAACAGAGATGCGCCGATCTACACACACACACACACACACACACACACCACACACATCAGAAAACATCCTAAAACAAAATTGTAAGCTGCTCAACGAAACTCGGTTGAAGTAAAGTGTAATATTTTACATTTGACTGCTCAGCAGAGGGAACGTCATCATCAAGATAAATTAGTGATCCCGCATGTGTACTCCATGTTTCAACATTTTGACTGCGGACATTTATGGATATAGGTTTTTCTCCCCCAAATATGTTTTTATTGGCAAGCAAAACTTTTTGTGATATACTATATAAAATAAGGATGGTAGCTTTTCTAATGAAGAAAGGAGTTCACTTCCGCTCCGATAATTAGATAAAACACTTTTGTCTTTGTTGAACGGGAGATCGTGGCAGGAACAAATCGTCAGAGACAGAAATCTCTCTTTGCCTGAACACCTTTATCTTGCGGACAATAGGGTCGTATCCCAGCAGAACTTCCTCTGCCTTCCCTACTTTGTTTCCCTCTCTACTTTCTAACTGTCCTACTAATAAAATGAAAATACAAAATGCTCAGGGTGAGTGAATTAAAAATTGTTTTTTTTTGTCTCTCTAGAATAATTTAGTGTATGAAGCTTGATGTTTTTTACCTTGTGAAATGCACATAAATACAAATATAAATAAAATAATTCTCACTGGAATGGACACTTAAGAACTAGAACACACATTGCTCTCATTGTTATACTAAATTCAACATGTTAAATTGGTTAATTTCGGGTTTTTTAAAGACAAACCTGCCTGTTGATTAAATGCTGTAACTGACCATGACATTTTCATCAATACTGCAGATTCAAGCTGTGTTGGAGAAAAGTTAGCATCTCCATGTTTTTGACAGCTACATTATCCGACATGTACCCTGTGTTAAGTCAGAATCTAAGCTAGTGGAAGTAAACGTAACACTGCTAATGGGGTCTAGATCCTTCTGCTGTGACCCTGACCCCCCCCGCACCCTTCCATCCCTCCAAGACAAACAGTCCATGACTGCCCTTGACTCCTCCTCTGGCTCTGCAGCTCGATGCCTCAGCTCTCTCTTTTAGTGTGACCCTCGGTTGACAGTTCTCTACCAGCCCCGAACTTCAGCAGCCTTTTACTAACCCCCGGTCTGACGACAGGGGCGTCAAGTGATCACCATCTCGGTATGAGGCCTGTTAGTGATCCTCCACTGCCTACGGGACGAAATGATCCTGTTCTTCCGTTTCCGCTGTCTGAAAACTGTATTTTCAGCCCGCCGCAAAACAGAATGCAAACACGGAAGTGAAAGATGACACTTTCAACAGTATTATTGAGCAATTACTTTCAGTTCAAAGTTTAAGCCATGGCAACATATTTCAGCTTCAGAGCTCAGGTTTGCCTAAGTAGGAATTTTAAATTACAGATTCCTCCACACGGAATCTCCCTGCTGACTGACAACTACGTTTATTCTCTTTTTGATTGGCCTTTAACCTTTTTGAAAAACAAAAAGTTTACTGTTAATTATAAAGCTACCAAATATATTGTATGGCTAATATGTTGCTTTTTATTCTTATGTACACTATAATCTTGTGCAAGACTATATAGACATTTAAATAATTTCCAATTTGGATGAAACATAATTGTTCGCAATGTATTATGTATATATAATCCTGTTTTGTGTTTATTTGTGCAGATACAATTGGCTATATAACTGTACTCATCATACTGGTAATGGTGGAGCCAGGTTTCAGATTTGATAATGGGTAAGGATTAGGTAGTATGCATTCTCGAACTGAGCTGCAGGAAAAGGTCACAAGGAAACATATGGGGAATAATAGGAACATCACAAGCCATTTATGTTTTTACTACAGAGTATGTTGCATTCTGTTAATATCAGATCGCTTTCTATTGATGGTGAATTGTGTGTTGACCCTGGGATGAGAGCCAAATGATTCTGAAAGGTCAAATATTTACTTTGTCCAAATTTCCTCCAAATTTGACTCATATACAAACAGTTTACAATTACTCTTTCTCTGTGCATGAGGAAATGAAACTGGTCCAATGTCACTGGGAACTAGCTCTGTGGAATTGATTTACAGGTAATGCTCCAAAAAAACACGACACAGTACTCTAAACCCTAGGAAATGCTAAGAGGCCGTACTAAATCCATTTATAACATGGAAATGAAATAAATGAAATTAAAAAGAATGCTCATCAGTATTGGTATTGCATTGGTATTGCATCATTTAGATCTAAAAATATACAAGCACAAATATAGAACTGTAACTAATACCTTGTGATTTATTGAACTCGCTCTTTCCATATAAAACTTGGTTGACATGCTGTATGCCAGTGATTTTCAAAGTGGCGTCTGGGGACCCTCAGATGTCCCAGGAGGTCTCCAGCAAGCACTAAGCAGTGTTTTACTTCACTAGACTACTTTTCTATTCGCTAGAAGTTTGCAGTCCAATGTGAGAATGTATTCGGTATTATAAGAATGGAAAGCATGATCACGTTTAACCCTCCCCACTGTTGTCTTCCCACCTAAACAGTTGTGCAATTCTGTGCTAAATCAAATCTAAAACCCCAAATGTTCTCCAGTTCCAGATGCAAAATCAGCTGCAATAGGGGTCAGTAGCCAAACACACAGCCATTTGGGTGTTCTTGCTATAACAAAAAAAAAACATTTGAGAAATCTCATTTTAATTAATTTGCTGCTTAACCCGAACAACAGCATACAGTTGGTATGAGGACAGTTCCAGCTAATTTGATTAGACAACAGTAACATCTCTGACTGGTGTGGTTTAAGGCTTCAGACTGTATGAAGGGACCAGTGGTAGCAGTCAGCGGTTAAACCACAGTAGCAGAAAGGTTAATACACGCAGCACATGTTGCCTCTTACAACAGGTGGTGCAGCACGATCGGCGGCTCCCAGCATTCCAGCTTTTCCATGCTGGTGGCCCTTGGTATTCTGGGATTTACGCTGCCTCCCCTCCTTTCAACCACAGAGGCCTGACTGACAAGCTAATCGTTGGGCTGGGATCCCCTCAGCTATTGATTCCACTGCAACACAACACCTCCCAGTCAATGAAACTGCAATATAATGCTTGAGCTGCAAAGAAAAGGGGAGTATTAGCGTGTTGAGCAACTGGAAGAAATTTGCTGCTGCTGCCTCCACTGCTTGCTCCTCCTCGCAGCTGCTGGTAGGTAGAAACAGAGCGGCACAAATAAAGTAGGGGAAAATGTGTTTCTCGGGGGGTAGAAGCTTGAAGGGGCAGGTTATTAAAAGCCACAAAGTGGAGCCCATGCTGAGCATAGAGAAATAGCCGCAGCATGGTAGAGGCACAATGGAAAAGAAGGGGGTCTGCTTTCTAAATGGTTCTAATCCTTTGAGTGTTTTATTTCATTCGGTTTTGTAGTTCAAAAACGCTGCCTTCGACCGTGCATATGCTTTGGCTCACCGACTACAAATCCAAAAGGGTAGTGTTTGTCAGACCAACTATAGATTTGGTAAATATAAAAAGGGACTGTAAGGGTCTGTAGTTTTCCACATCTTGGCAAACATGCATTTTGTACGTCGAATTATCAAAAGTATGATCAGAAAGCCGTTGTTTGTGTCCTTCACGTTGCTTTGTAATACAATCTGCCGACCATATTTCACCCACTGTATCTGATGATGGCTTCGTGCTCCATATGTAGTTTTTGGAATTCTATACCCAGCTTCTCTAATTATTGATCTGTGAGGCACAATGACTGCAGCAGTAACCGCAATTAGTGGTTATTACTGTTGGTTCCAGTCGTTTAGTCGAGTATCCAATTTCCATGCTGTGTGAACACTTAATTAAAACAAATGTGTTACAAATATATATTGGGGATCAACAGCCTTCAAAAAGCCTCTTGTGGCTTGGTGAGTCAATGCAACAAAGAGGATGGCAAATCAATGTTGTTGGTCACTTATGCCGCAGGGATTTAATCAAACGTGAACACTGACACTGAAAAACACCCAGAGAGGACGCTGAAATTATGGCTAATAGACTCTCTGGGAAAAAGACCAAACGTGCACGAGTTAGACTGTTGTTTATGTCCACTAAGACTTAAAAACAACTCTGCCCATTTTTCTCATCTTAGATAAAATGAAAAATGATAAATCCCTTTTCAAAAAAAGCATACGGAATATCAACACTCAAGCATTAATGAGAATGGATAGAAATGTTCATATTGGTCTTTGATGGGTGGTCATGCTTCCCAGTGTTTCCAGTGACTGTCCATTTGAATTTCCACATGAGTAACAATGCACTTACTGTAGTGTCAGCGTGACCTCTTCTGATATTTGTGGCTTGTTTATATTTGGTCTTAAACATGTCAAGATAATTGGCTGGATCATATTTGGATGCAGTCAGAGCTGTGTTATTTGTCTCCCAGTATGACATGCAGATGGTATATCGGTAGCATAGGCAAAATATGTTGCTATATTGAAGCAGAGGTCAGCAAACTCCATGCACACATATAGGCACTGAAAGGCAAACATGCAGACACACCAACATAGAACCATTGCAGACTGGCCACAACTATTTGAATAAGAAAGTATTGCGCCTCTTGTATCAAACCATATAAGCAACTTTACACCCAATGCAATGGAGACTGAAATTCAAATGTCAAAGGTTGCACCTACCTCAAGAAAGTTGTCAAAGCCATAATACAGATGAACCCAGTAAACAGTAGCTATAACCAGGGCTGTACAATAGGTGATAAGTTAATTGATAAATACTTATATTATATGCCAATAATCAATCATGGTCAAAAAGCATGTCAGCAATAGGTCCTCTTGGCCAACATCACAGTGCAGCATGTACTGCAGCATTTCTGGCCAAGTCCTGTTCGTTGTGTTCATGAACTCTATCTGATGCTAAATTAAAACAAAAACGAGCACAGTGGTTCCATTAGAAAAGAGAAAAGTAGAACAGTTTGAACAGTTTCATTGTTGTCAGTCACATACTATATGCTAACAAAAACTGTGGTTGGAGTATAAATTAAAATGCGGTCTTGGTTTTGGCACTCTGCACTCTGAATCCTCCAAGATAATCACACTCTGAAATGAATGGGAATTCTCAGTGCTCCAAATGTATGAATACAGTTTGGTGATATATTATCCTCTACCACTTAGAATGCCAATTTACAATTAGACCCAATGATTGGACGTTTTGTAACAAGAGAACAGATATGAAAAAAGTATTGGTATCCAACCAGGAACCTGTCAATTATGTACAAATGGGGCATTCGCAAACGTTCACATTTTTTCATACACTACTACCATGCTGCAAATGCGTGTAAAACTGAAAGGGATATACTGTACGTATCAAACTTAAGAATCACTGCCTCAAATTATATACAGCAAATTACCTTCCAGGCAATACTTCAGTTCAAACACATTTAGGACCATACATTAACTGTTCAATAATAATGTATTAACAATGAAAACAAATACAAATTCACGTACATTTAATTTTGAATGTAATGTTGAAGACGATTATGTATTTACCATTTTCAAGATGCTTGGGGAACCGCTGAGTAGAGATCAGAGGGAGCCTCTTTTAGGACCCTCAAAGCGTATAACTCCCAAAGCGCCTGGGTCAGTCAATTATTGAAAATGAAACCCCTGTGGATGCTCAAAGGGGCCCTGCTCTCACTGAAAAAGTTTCGCAAGTAAAGCTTAGCGGGATTTACTGTATTCTTATTTTATTTTTTTTGCTTGTTTCGTTTATGGAGACTTTTGATGAACAATTTGTGACAACTAATGCCCACCGTTGGCAAAGGCAAGCCTCTCCCAACGATGTCCTAACCAGTTTGTCGTGTTCAAGATAATGAAGGAATCAGAAGCAGATGGTTAGTGCTCCATAAATAGCAAAGGTAATTAGAGAGCCTGTCAAAATAGAAATGCGCTGCAGGTTCAGGTAAGAAAAAAGGATGGCCCAAGGTTACTCTGGGGTTTTATGTGGAATCCCTGCGGAAAGTACAGCACAGGCGATCAGCTAGTCTTTAGGAATGTAATTACTGGTTAGTTACTTTTGACTAATCTTTCAGTGTTGTTTGGGATCTATCGGCAGGATATTTGTTAGTTTATATAAGATGTGTCATGAAGAGAGCACGTTTCCCCTGATATACGGTGTCAGTCATTCAAAAGTGAAGTTCCATAACCTCCTAACTGCCTAAACATGAGCACCTTTGTATTTTCTGAGGAGATTACATACTGCATGGCTGCTCATATCGGCTACACCTGGTCCCAAAGTGTAGAGCGACAAAAGTGATCACTAAATGACATTTTAATCACATATATATGTATAAAAACAACATAATAATGATTTGCAATCTTTTGAAATGGCACAGGGAAGTCACGCTTTGTTTATACAGTATATGCGAGTGTCCTCAATGAACCGGAACAGACAGTGATAGGGTTTTGAAGTTTTGCTGAGATATATTCCATATGTTGTATTAGAGCCTACAACCATATAACTCAAGGTTGTTGACATTTTAAGATGGGCCAGTCTGTGATTTATCCTTGGGTAATGCACTTTTAACTCAACAAACATGCATTAGTAGAGTAAAAGTACTTACGTCCTTTCTGTGCATTATCAAGCTTAATCCCTGTTTTAACAATGCAGGAAATAAAATAAACCCAAATGTGAAGCCACATGACTCAGAGTTAAATTATGATGGCACCTATTATCTTTTTTTTCAGAATCAGAATCTATGTTGTAGTTTTGCAGGGCGTTCTCAGAGAGACCTGGCCCACAATATCTTGGAGTAAAAGAGGGCCCCGACTGTTTTGTGAATACGCTTAATATTCCCCGTCCCCTAACAATGAGCCTATGGTCTGCATAAACAGCATTGCTCCGACAACATTTTTCAGCCCTCAGCCATTTCTAGGGCAAGCTCGGACCCCTGGGAGTTTACAGAAATATCTGCAATATCAGAGTGGCTGGCTTTTTTTTGTGAGGCTTACCTTTGTTGTTTCCAAGGGCCACAAAAGTCAACCGGAGCTACTCGACAGCTGACAGCAAAGGGTTATGAGATCCCTTTTATTTGCAGTTTTTTGCAATTGGCAGCACTTCACACCTATTGTTCTTTACAATACGGTGGCAATGTTTCATTTGTAGTTCACGGGCAAATCATGCAATGTTCCTTAACTACACTGTATAAGTCATCTGTTGTATTCAAGCACTTGAAATAATTAAATAATGTCATTAATGAAAAGTAAGTTCCAGTAATAGAAGTAAAAGGGGGCTGCTTATTTGTGTCTGATATAATTATGGCACCACACGTAGACAGCATTTTTAAGAGCATCCAGATTTCACATAATAATTAGCCTGTGCCCTTTAGTGAAAATCCACCTCACAACAGAATCCACATGATTCACATTCACATGAATCATGATGCTATTCCTGTGATCTCAGACAGCTTGGTTCAGATTTGTGTACATTAATATTTCTAGTTCACCGTTAGCTAGACACAAAGGAGCCAAAAGTATTTTCTGCGAAGTTATAAAGTCACGATCTCTGGAAACAGCTTCATTAACAAGAAATAGGAAACCAAATGTACAGACATTGTGAAAAGCTCCCATGGTGATTTTCCAGGGTACATGTTCTGGTTTAGAACATTCAACCATTTTACAGAAATTACGTCTCGTAACTGTTTTTAAATGAGATGAGAACACAAGCCTGTGGTTTTCCTTGATTTTATTCAATTAAAAAACATTATTTTAATTTCAGTTTCAATCCAAGGTACTTCCAGATGATCAATAGATCCCCTCTAAAATGCAAGAACAAACAATATGTTTTCTGATCATTTCTGAGTGAGGTTCCTCGTAGATAAATAATTGTCAGTGTTGCATTGCTCTTGTAGACAGTGACGTCCAGCCTGCACTCCGATACAGGAGGCGGTGATGGGGAATCGGCTGCAAGGCAGAATGGTAGACTGTCTTCAGTGGCAAGTGGAAAGGATTAATCAAGAATAGGACGGAGGTTTGAGCAGACAGTCCTCGTCATATTCTCAAATGTACATCAAGATTTAATACAGCATTTAAATTGATACAAACATGGGTTTTGAAAGTCCAGTTGTCAAGATATTTATATCATTTGACATGTTCCATCTGGGTATCTCTGAATATATCAATATGTTGATCATATAAATTGATGGTGCAAGATCTAGCAATCAGGAGACAGTCAACATTTTATTTTTTTCTTCATTTAAGACCAATTTGAGATGACTGATAGATTTTCAAATAGAGTTCAAGTGGGAGTACAAACCTACAAAAGTTGTTGGTTGTTCTTACAAAACTCTTTTGTATCCTCAGAGAGTTGGACTGAACACTGTCAACTGAGGTACACAAGTTCTACCCTCATCATTTAAGAGACAATTTTCAACTATGAGAGACAAACCCATTCCTTTAAATCTTTGTAGGAGCCGAACATCATCAGCTGTTTTCCAAAGCCTTTGATAGGTCAATGAGCAGGGCAGCACGATGATGATTACTATCTACTGTATCTACAACATCATTTACGGTGTAGATATCATTCATGGTACTGTAGTGGTACTGTAGTCAAACAGGACAACTTTAAAACCAGGATCCTAATCGATTCCTCTTGATTAAAGACTGACATAAATGCCCAGAAATGATATGATGGAGGGATGATTCTCCTGTTACTTTCAAAAGATGATTATCTAATTGACGCTATTTCCATAAATATATAGGTTAGGTTAATTGACGTGGCCAGCAATAAAGCAGAGAAACCATTAGAGTTCTACAGTATGTAACTATGAACACTTGAAATGTCAGGCATAGCACAGCAAATTACTAATTTCCTGTCTGTGTGTATGGCAGCAGGAAGTTAGAGATACATCCTCCCCTCTGGCCCATGGGAAGGAAACAGTGTGAATGGAGAGGAGATGCTCACTGACCTCGGTGAGGAGAGTCAAGGCTTGACCTTGAAGCCAAGCTGACTAAACAGAGGACCCAAATCACCCAGGGCTGAACATGGATATCACTAACATATCCCCCCTAATCTGATATTTCCATGTCCAATATTGTGTATTTAATAAAATTCTCTTTATACCATAGTTCTTTAAATGACCTCCAACTAATTGTTGAAATGGGATATACCGTTAGAAAAGCAAAACATGAAGGTTTCATTATTCTGGTATGGTAAAAGTATCATAGCCCTGCTATTGGTGTCATGGAGTATTGAAGTAGTTACAACAAATGTTAATTTATTTTGTAATTTGATCTGTATACAACATTTTGCCAACTGAGGTACATCAGTCGGTGTGACCTGTACCAAAGTATCTAGTATCTATGTAACTTGAATGCAGTATTAGCATGTTAATATGCATGACACAGTACACATAAAGTGCTCATCTTGTTGAATAGACGCACCGTCTTAAAGTAAACCCAATACCCGTCCCACAAAGCCTAACACGCTACATGCCTTGGATCATAAAGGTAAGAAGCAACTTCCTGGATCTATCAGCCCAGAACATGGGATGAAACCATTTGGTTTTTATTATTCCATTTACTCTTAGCCGGACCACAAAGTGGTTCTGAGAGCCTGTTTTATGTATTCAGCTGCCTTCCCCTCAACAAGCATGTGGAGCCGCTTAAATAAACCATCAACCGGAGCACAGCTGCAACAACAACCGATCGATCGGAGGCAGGTTACCGTCTGAACACTGCGCCGCCAGCACGCTGGCTTCAGCAGGTGGGGTGGGAGTTGTAATTTGCTGCTGAAGGGCTTTTGTGCCTGCCTGACTTCAGAAAAACTGTAACTCGTGCCTCCCTTGATAGATAGCCATGACGGCTGATAGAATGTGTGTGTTTGGGAAAGATTCGCCGCTGTATAAACAATCGACTCCCTACCATCCACAACATCTGGGAACTCTCAAGTATCGAGGCAGAAACAAATAACCGGGGACTTGTTAGTTTCTGATTAGATTTTAAACAACTCATCATGGCCCATGGAGTTCCCCTCAGTACGGCGCATGGCCAGTCACACAGGAATACACAAGGAATCAAAATGTAAAAAAAACACTCAAGGCAAACGGACATGGATGACTTGCTCTTTCATTACATTTCATGCGCAATATGCTTATATTACTTTTTTTTTAAATGCAGTCAAGGGTTTGCAAACATGTAAAAAAACGTTGGGTGCAACCGCTGTTGAGGCAAACCTTTTGTGGTTACAATAAACCCAACTGTGCAGAAACCAAATGGCGCAAGAGCTCTTAAGTGTGGGCCTCACCTCAATCTCTCTGGTATTTACCTTCCCGAATTCTGTGTTCTCGCTCTCCCTAATCTCCTCGTTCAAACAAACAAGCAGCATCAGATTCTTCTCCCCGTCAGTCAACTCGCAGTCATGTTTGCCAGCGCGTCTTGAGTGAGGACTGCCCACATTATCAGTAATCCTCTTGTCTGTCTTAGTGGAGTAGGGACACTAAAACCTGAACCTTCCCTTGGCTTAGAGGAAATAAAAAAAGCACCAGGGATATGTTATCAGTTATCAGAAGGAGCTGTACTCATCTGTGTCTATTGTGTGGCCAGAGGCAGGAAATACCATAATGAAATCTATCCAGGAGAACACAACAAAGTCATTTATGATGCTTTTCCATCACATTACAATAGATTTTGTGTTAAATGTAGTATAATACTTAAGTATACAGTTTCAGCCATTGAAAATTGAATCATGCTTTCACGCCTTTTATCGGCCCAGCTGTGCAACCTGTCTACCCAGTTCGACAACATGCCGACGTGTGACACATCATGTCGAACCGTCTATATCTACCTGCTTTGCTGCTGCAAACACAATT
>OMOT01089550.1:0-10752 GCA_900312575.1 Acanthochaenus luetkenii | reverse complement strand
GTGTGAGAAAAAGCCTAGTGAATGTGTAGTCAATAATGTATTCATGTTCTAACTATGAAAAATTACGATAAAGTTTGCAAATGTTTGCAGTAAGCTACTTCATGTTATAAATATATTATATATATATATAAACCAGCTAGGTTTAATTGTTGTAGCTGATAACTAGTTTTAACAGAAGCAGTTTTAAGTAGCCAAAGTCATCTAATGCTAGCGTTGGCTAGCAAAAACAGCTGACATAAACTATTTGGCTGTCAAAGAAGTGCCACTAAGGACAGGAAGCATAATGTTATCTTATTACTTATACCAAAGATAATTAAATTAAAAGCTGTTAATGCTGACAAATTATAAGAATTAGAGTTGCTCACTTTGGACCTTCTTGGGTGATTTGGCCTCCAGCTCTGATCATCTTTCAACAATATTGAAACGTAGATTTTTAGTTTTTTGTATCAAAGACTGCTTGAGTTTGTCTCTGTTTCTATCTACTTTGCAATCTTCCAGCTAGGATTTCCCACTCCGAGAGATGTAAGTAAAATATGGCCTCCATGAGAATAAAGTCAACGGGCAAATATCTTGAAACACTGAATAACCCAGCGTTAATGGCAAGCTCTTCAGCGGGAGCAAATGTCTGACACACAGTAGTGATGAATAAGCTGTAAAAGGCAGCTCCAGTCTCGTCCTTTCACCTGACCCCACTACCAGGCACCAGACGGGGCTTTACCATACCAATAACTTTTGATCATCAGGACCAGGAGCAATTAAATAATTGAGGCCTTTTTTATAACACAGCTAGAGAAAGTCCCCATTGGTCCATTTACTTTATTACATTGTGGTGAGCGAGGTTTATATTTTCCTGTAGCCTATATCTGGATAATTATTGAATTAATTAACATAATTGTTGTGTATGATGGAGTCAGCAGTGAATTGGGCTATATACTTTACGTGAGATGTTTTCTTAGAGCAAGCCCCTTTGAATGGTAAAAAATTAACATGACTTGTAATTTGTGGCATTAATGAAATGAGAACTACACCCTTTTGAACCCAGGGAAGGAATCATGTTGTCTCTCACCTCTGCAATGACCCCAATCTTACTTTGTTGAAGTATGTACCTTGTGTGTAGTGATCAAATATGTTGACAGACAGACTTATATCATAATATATATCATATCTCACTATCATAACATTAACAGTTGAGACATCTTCTTAATCATCTTTAATCTGCATGCCCTTTATTATGCCACTAACTGCCTAATAACTGTTCCCACATCCGCTCAGAGGCCGTTCCATTATCACTCCGGTGGACCTGAGACCTGAAGGAGTCAGGGCTCCTTTTCCTGTCTTCGTGAACCTGACGCCAAGTCTGCTCTGGTATCAGTAGACCACCTGGAGCCCCCTGAAAATATCGTATAGTACGTGTTACTTGTTATATATCACGTGTTACTCATTTCAAAAGTAATATTAATTGTCTTATTACTCCCTATGCAGTAATTCACTATATTAACCATTCTATTACTTTTGCTTTACACCCCAGAAATACGTCTGATTATATTTCACATTTATTTATTTCAGTGGGCATTCAATATTCTAATTGATCTCTATCAACTATGTCAACATATTGCAATTACATCATAGTTGATATGTCCTAGGGAACAATTAACCTAAATCAAAAACAGATCTTAACACAACTTAACTTGAACTACTCATTAAAGCAGTGTAGCTGACACCACAATGATAAAGTAACAAAATAAAATAAAATAGTCTTCACTTTCTCCCTCTCTTATCATCTATGCAATGCATCATATTACTTACTGTTTATTACTGATCCAAAAATCTTGACATAAGTATTCCAACACCATTAACATAAAACAGCTTGTATAAAACAGATTTAAAAAATAGACTGACCAATTATGATGAAAATAAATCGTTTGTCGATCATTAAAATTCTAATATCTTAACACTAACACTAACACACTACTACCTAACACCGCCAACAACATATTGTGCATTCAGGCTGTGTTGTGTACAGGAAGTGACTCAGATCACCAAGTCGATCGTGTATCGTGCATTTATAGCAAACATCGGTCCAAAAGAAAATGTATCTATCCATGTTAGCCAATTAACTGTTCTCAAAGTTTCCACCTGAGATATCTTATAAGGGTGTGATGCATAATGTATGGCTCATTTCAAAAACAGCCACTCCAGTGGCTTAATGTTAGCATAAAGCAGCCATGTAGGTTCGGCACTAGCTGTTTCAATGAAGAAATCTGAATGGCTGTAAGCTGCCAGGCAAACCTTTATATCTATTTGTTCCACTTGTCTGGCTCTCAATGAGTTTAATCAGCTGAGAAGAAGCGGCGAGGGGGGTGTTGCCTTACCCGCCCATACATTAGAGATCCCCCTGCACCACACACTCACACTCAAATACACACAACCCCACAGCCCCATTCTCTGTGCATCGATGTGAGAGTTGAGGGTCTCCCTCTCCCCTGTTGCCTTGCGGATTATCAAGTACACTTCAATTACTGCCGATCGATACACTTCTGGCTGCAAAAGGGAGTGTGAGGGAAATTAGACAGACTTTGGGTATGGCCGTGACTACAAAGCAATGGATTAACACTGATATGCATCTCTTCATTTACATCAGGAATGGGCCCATTCTCCATCAGCATACTGCACTCTGCTCGGAACGGACGCACATTCACACGTGCTTTAATTGAAAGGGGACTTTTTGAAAGATTGCTTCTTTAAGTGCCGGGCAAGGTGAGGGCACGCCTGTCATATACTGTGGGAGGATTAAAACCTGCTGCAGTCACTACAGGGGAAGAGCCACTGTAACTGGGCTTTTAAACGGAATACAGGAAAGGAGGTCTTGTGTAGAACCATTCATGTCATCATAATAATATTATGTCATTGTAGGTGCATCTGTTTGTGTGTGTGTGTGTGTGTGTGTATTGGGTTCCAAATTGGTCAGGACTCTGATTCAAGACAGACTAATCCCAGAGTGCTTGAAAACTGTAAGATTTACAATCCTGCCACGTTCAAATATTTGCGGTAAAGAGAAGAAAGACGAACATTTCCACTCTTAGAAAATCCGTGTCAGCAGATAATACAATGGCTGGCGTTAGTAGGAAATAATGCCGGAGTAGTCGTCCTCCTAAAGTGAGAGGAAAGGGAAATGAAAGCAGGACTGTGGAAGAGGATAAAAAAGAAGTAAAAGTGTAGGAAGAGATAAGCAGTGGCTGTATCCCCCTGAGGCAGGCTGTGAAGGTCTCCCGAGCACAGCCCCTCTCTCTGAACCCCCTCCAGGTCATCTGCCCTCACTCTCCCACCCTTCCTCTCCACAGAGAAAACACTCCAACACCTGGGTTCCCCCTCTGCTTTGTGCAAGCTACAGTACAACACACCTCAGACTACATTTTTCATCTGCACAGACAACTCGAGTGCACGCACACGCACAGCACACACACACACACACGGCGTTGTGATTAGGTCTTTACACAAAAACAAAAATGTGCCTATTTACTTGGTCTAAATCGGTTGTTTTGTAAGCCTGGTTTTAATGACTGCCATTACAACATCTGTAAAGAGATTATTATTGATTGACCTTCAAACGTTCTAAAAATATATTGCCATTGATGGCTTTTATTTGAAGAGTAAAGGCTATTTAAAAGGCTACACGGTTTACTCTAAACGTTTAGAAACCTTTTCTATGTTCTCATCAATCTAAAAATAACTTGTGGTTAAAAAAAAGAGAAAAACTGAAGCAGGGGAATCGAGTAGTTTGTTTTGATCAAGTTAATTTAGATTTGTCTGCCACCAAAGCCTTCGTTTACAAGGCCTGCTGAACCATATCCACTTCTGTCATCTCAGGGTCAGAGTCACATTACACATTACTACCCGGAGCGGGAGTTCGGTTTTGCCTCTAAAATGGCCTCCCTCTCCAAATAAAGATGCCTCTCTATTGAAAGCTCCTCACTCCACCACGAATTTGGTCTCTCCTCCCCCCCCTCTCCTTCCCTCCCACAGCAATCTGTCCTGCCAGCTCCCACGGTTCGTCTTTGGAAGTGATCCGTCCCTGAGCGTTGAGCAGAGCCACTTCATGTTCACATCGGCCCCAGAGGCATTCCTGCCTGCCCACTACTCTTGCTTTCTTTTGTCAGCCAAATGGATACCAATTAAATCAACTGTTCTCCAATTAGAATTTGGAAGAATCTATATTGTTCAGTGTTCTAAATCCCAACGCTTGACTCCCTATCTTTTTTTCTCTCTCTCCTGTAGCTCCTTTCCTGGAATCAGTTACAGAGAAAATGAGAGTAGTTATTTCCTGCACTAGGATACTCCTGGGTTTCTGTCTGTTTGTTCAATATGTTAATAGTGCATTTAGACAAATGTTTATAACATTGTACACAAGGGACATGGTGATTTTTGGAATGAAGAATCATGACTCAAACCTTTGGTAACGATAGAAAACAAAATTATACCAAACATTAAAATAAGCTATTTACATTTTCAACTTCATGTCTTTCGACTGTTTCATAGACAATTTAAAAAATAAACAATTTATATTTTCCTCGTGGGCATCACATGATATTTAAAAAAGAAATTCTGGAGAAAAGACTCCACAGAAAAAAATGTAACAACACATTACTCTCCTCACACGGAGGCCCCTGTTTGATTAATACGAGGAGGGGCATATCTTAATCTGCAGACATGGACAGCGAATGGCTTGGACTTGAGCCACGTCATTATTGCCTATTAGTCGTGTTCAGAAAGTATGCCCCATTGTGTTTCTTATGACCAGGCAACACCCCCTCCTGCAACTCGAAATCACATCCAGCTAAACAAACCAGCCGGTCAGCTTCCTGTGGAGCAATGATTCAATTCCCAGGCACAAGTGTAGGGGACCTCTGCAGCCTCCAGCAAGCCACCATCCAAACACATGAGGACGTTTGCCTACTACCCCATCTTCAAATGAATGTACTGCAGGATCCCGTATAGTTCAATACATATGTCAAAACAGGATTTGACTTTGACAGCCTGACTTGGTTTACATCACTTACCTTGGTTTACAGTAGCCAGTTGTTAGCTCTATAATACTGTTCAGTAATCAGCCCCCATTGGAGACTCAGTAATAGAAATACCAATGAATTGTTCTTGCAATGTAAAGGCAATAAAGTGTTTTACTAAATGAGGCAAACGTGTTCTGCCCTTATTTGCTTGTGATTTATTGAGACATAAATACTGCTGATGGAAGAGCATACTGCTTTGTTATATCGTCAAGCAGCGAAGCCATTGAAGCTGCTGATAATTCAGTAATACGGCCATATTAAAGTAACTGCTTGGACATTTCATTTCATTCGCTCGTTGAACTGTGCCTTACTCTGTAGCAATTGCATTCTTAACTTTGATATCTGGGAATAATATCAAAAATGTGAAAGGTTGTCAGAAGATAATGTTGATCAATAAAACGTATTCAGCTATTCCTTCAATGAGAATGGCTAATATGTAAATAGTGTTGCTTAGACACTTCTGTTGGATGTTTGACGGCCCCCTACCTTTACTTTGTTATGCGTATCTGCTTTAAGAATGGAAGCTTATTGTGCCCGAACAATGGAACCCCTTTTTATGTCCATCATGGAACAAAGATGGTGACTGACATTTTGCAACAACACAGACAACTAGCTACGTCAAACTATCGGGAGAGTTGAGCTTTTCTTCTCTATAGAGAAAAACAGCAAACAAGATGGCTAAGGATGGCAAACAGCTCCCTTTTCCAGTGCTGATGCCCGACTTGATTGGTTTACCTTTCTGCATATCTAGGATGTGATGCAACCAAAGTAGTAAAACTCTATGTAAAATGTACTTTTTATCTAAAATGTCAAAGGTTTTCTGAGTTATGCCGCGGCCTGAGTGAATACTCAGATCTGATTGGCCTCCAGTAAACATCTCCTGTAACGTCTCCAGTAAACATCAGTAAACATTCTACAAGCGCATTAGTAAGTTTCAAGCACTGTGTCCGTACTGTGCACTATCGTATATTAATAATACATGTTTTCGTGCCTTCAAAATACTGTTGTCAACAATTAAGCAAAATGGAAACAGCAGTCTTGTCTAAAAGATAACATTGTTCAGTTTTGATTTTACAATGCTACCATCCAATCCTGATCCCCTTGTCCTGTACTGCATCAGCTGGCAGTAATCATGTCACCAGCATAAAGAAATCCTAAATATGCCTGTATTTCCCACCCCAGTATTTATTTAGTTATAGAGCTCATAGAAAACATGTTGGCACATTAACTGGCGGGATATGTGGCAGTTGTGGATTGCCAAAATATTATAAAATATGATATACGAGTTAACTTTTGTATCTTTGGCAAGTGAGCATTTATTTGTGGAACAATACATTTCACGTTACCCCCTGAAAACCTCATCATATATAAACCCCTTACCTAACAAATGAGGAAAGTAAACTGATCCCTGTCCTTGAAATCCAAATAAAAATACGAGGGTAGTACTGCAAACTTGCAACGTCGCTGGCAAAAAGACAAGAATACAGTAAACTAGGAAAGACTTAAATAGTAGGACATAACACACAGACCACACTCAGAAAGTATTTGTATTAATTTATTATTTGTTTATTATCAATTCATTTATTTTGTCCATCGACTACGTAATACACTGCACTTATGTTAAAACATTTCTGTATGTTTTCTGCCTGACAGTACATTCAGGGTACACAGTCAAAGATGATTGAACTAAACTGCATGAGGTATGTTTGCCCTTATGGATACAGTACCATACAGATAGTATTCAACAGGCAACATAGCTCCATAATAAGACTGGATTTAACTATATCTGAAACTAAAGTTATGTCTTGGATATAACGTTAACAAATCAATATATTTTATCCAACTAGAGACTCCTCTTTACCCACCTTCTGTCCCCCAAACTCAGAGCTGAACTTCCAAATGCTCCAGTCAGGAAACCATCTGATTGTACTCTTAATGAATGCCAAAATACAGCACTTGTTATTCCAGCTGTTGTTACTGAGTATATAAACATAGGGAGAACATAATTTTCACTCTTCAAAGTAGCTTGATTTATATCATAAGAAACAAAATGTATATGAATAATTTGTGTCACATGGAGAACATTTACAAAGATATGAGCGCTACACCAGAGACAGATTAGAACAGTATCCCATTGAGTCTCCTATTTAAGCTATTCACTGCCACCCACAGTTCAAAAGCGTATTATTGTATAAGGTAAATAAAGGAGCAATCCGGTTTTTTTCCATTGACTAATTCCAGAAGAAGAAAAAAGAAAAACAATTAAAAGTCCCTTCCCCTTCCCATCCAGACTATTCCCACGCATTTTTTTGGCAGAGCACTACTGATGATCTCCAGAGGCTTTGCTTCTTGAGGAACTTGTCAGGAAAAGATCTACATTTCCCAGGGATGAGTGTGGGTGAAAGTGAGAAGGAAACTGCAAGACAGAGCAGAAGTTTGAGTGCAAGCCAACAAGCAACAATTCAAAGTGAAAAGAAGAGTTTATGTATTGACAGGGAGAGAGATGGGGTTAGGAATTCAGGGATTGGGGCTCAGAGTGCAGGGGATTTGTGATATCCACAGAGAAAGGAAAGAAAAGGCTAAACTGAATAGAAAAAAAATGGTACATATCTGTCAGGGACATCTCTGGCTGACTTTTGTGCGCTAAAAGAACTTGATGGCATTAAGTAACCGAGGGAGAAATATAGATCCTTTAATATCGCTTTTGTTCTTCAAACTCTGACCCATAGAACACAAGTGCATTGCTAATCAGTTTAACCCTGTTATACTTGTTCAACTCTCTGCAGTTTCACATGATGTGTGGGTGACAGAAGTGCCAGGCCCACTCTAGAATCAGCGTGGCCTGCAGCCCAGGCCAGGGCAAAAGCCCCGACCTCAGAGGCATACTGACCTGGCAGGGGAAACCTCTCATGGCATTTTGACATTAGGTTCAGCGACAATAGAAATCTTTTAAACGGCATCTTATAGACTTCTCAACCAGCCACTATTATGATACTATCCTTATTCTAATGAGGGTTCATTTCTTTTGTTTTTGTATTTGTCTTCAGTTGACATTTTGTTGATGGACTGGGTCAATCCTATGACTAGTGGGTCACAAGCTGACAAAAACGTCAAAACTGGTTTCCTTGGCTTTGCAGACTGTCTATTAGCACGCCTATTTGCTTTATCTCATAAAGCAACAGAGAGCAAAGAGACAGATGTGCGAGTGAAACAGATATCCAACCAAAATAAAGGATGAACATTTTCGATGGATTTTTATTCCTGGATTAGATAAAGCATTGGTATACTATTATACAAAACGGATATACTGTAGTCTCACATATGCATTTAGATTTGATAGTAAAACATCAGGTATTTACTTGTTCTAGGTACATATGTCCTGGTTGAATTTAAAAAATGCATTCGAGGAGGTAAATGCAATGCAACATTACCTACTGTTATAGGCTAACTCAAAGGATTACTATTTTGTTCCCTTTCAGTCAGTCTAGGAGGGACCACATATTCATCTTATGGGATCTAGAGGCACTTCACAAGCCCAGTGGGAAGCCTCTACAATCAGACCCATAAGGTCAACAAGCGCTTTGTATGTCAGCAGAGGCACTTGCCCTCAAACGTGGATATATTTATGTCATGTAAATGTGATAATTTCCTTTACTCCTTGTGCCCTTCGTCTCACACTGTGCCTTGATAGAACAAAGTTTTCAAAATGCCATGTACCACCCTCTGTTGTGAGAGTATTCAGTAGGACATTGCTGCGAATTACGTTTTGTTTCTGTTGGTGTTCACGTTTGCGTTTCCGTGTGCTTGGGGACATTGCTAACCAGAGCTCCGCCAGCAAACAGTGCCTCTGCTAGCAAAAAACATCACCATCTGTGCTCTCAACCCAGATGCAAACATGGCCACTTCAGATATAAGAAGACATGACTGTAGCATTCACTACAGTAGCACAGATGTCTCACAAATAATGAACCAACAGGAGCCAACATCTCCTGGTCAGAGCAAGTGGAAGACGTGGAGAGTTCAGCCTCAAAAGTCCCATTTTGATTCAGCTGCTAACACTGCGCTATGTCACCAAGCTGGCAGCCACCTCAAGGTAGAATGGCCTGCTGCCCCCTGGCCTAAGCAAGAAATGTAGTTATGGGTTTACTACCTCTACTACTACTAAAAGTAGCAGACAATTCACAATATTCTCCCTCTTTTCAGGGACTTTACAGATGAGCTGAAAGCCCTTTCCGAGATGTTCTCAAAATCCCATCGGTGCAATTCCTGGACATGAAGGGAATGGAATATACTAGATACTGTGTTAGCTGCGCCATAACATCACCTCCCACTTGCAAAAGTAGCATAATCAGCGCTTGTACTCTGAGCATGGCTACACTGTTATCAGTATATTAGGCAAAGATGTTAGATGAGCTTGACTTCATGCTAACCGTGTCTGAGCCTCATAACGAAGCAATAGCTGAGGTCCATTGCACAGATTCTCCATCATGGCATTGCCTTTGTCAGGGGAATGGCTAGGAATGTTGTTGTGCAGAGAGCCTCCTTACAGTTGGAGCTCCCAGACAGCCAACGCCTGGAATTGTTTTACAATACTGTAGAGCTCAGTGGGCTGTTTCTTGAGTCATCCTTTATTCTTGTTCTTGAGTCAGTCAAGGCCAAGTTAAAAACAGGAGGTTCTTCAGGTCAGCTTGACATAAAGATGAGGCAAACCAGCTAGCTCCAAGCACCTACCGCCAACCTGCTGAGAGGTCTACACACGGGGAAGTAGCGCCTTGTTTACAAGTGTGGTACCTTATGTCTCAAGAGCAAACTTAAGCTGTTTGAACAAAACACTTCCCTTGTCCACAAGGACTAAACTCAGGGCCCTAAAAAGGCTCAGGCCAGCATCCTCCAAACCCCCACTCCAACAGACAAGGGGCCACCTGAAACCCAAAGGTTACGCTCAGGTCTCTCCATGGACTGCGGTGATAGTAACCCCTTAGCTCAGGTGCCACAACCCACACTTGCAACAGCCCCCAGCATGGCACATGTTATCCCATCTATGGGGTCACATGATGTCTAACCCTTTTCTTCTTAGTCTCAGGGGCATAATCTTATGTCCCATAGCTATATGTTGGACCACCTGGACTGGCTGAAATAGAACATAACCCCAGTTCCCTGAAGAAAGGGACATATGTACAATGATAGCGGGCACTTCCAAGGCCTTAAAAGGGGCTAGGTGAGGTATAGATTAGAACTACAGGGAATAAGTCTGTGTACATTGCATAAATATGTCATAAATATACAAATGGGTAGGTGGGGGCTCTACTGACAAAGGGCTTACTGGTCCTATGTGTAAAGTTATGCAGGTCTTATGCAGATTGAGATCCACATGTTTGAGCTGTCCCTATTCAGACTTGGCCTATTCAATGTGTACACTGAGCATTTTGTGTGTGCCTTTGCTTGCGTATTAGTTTATTCAACACCTTGGCTTCTTTGTCTTTCCCACTGGTATGGTGGAATATTGGACCATGGACTTCTTGCCTTTTGTTATCCTTCTGCTAAGACTTATAAAATTATAAAAAATATTAAATATGGTGCACTTTTAATTCAGTTTTGTTTAGGATTACTGCACACATTGAAGATTGAATTTGAAACTTGACGTTGGGCCATTAATTGGATAAAAAGATACAATATAATTCACAAA
>OMOT01089548.1:4945-18849 GCA_900312575.1 Acanthochaenus luetkenii | reverse complement strand
TTTCCAGTCTATCCCCCATGCTGCCCCTCTTTCTTTCTTTCTTTCTTTCTTTCTTTCTTTCTTTCTTTCTTTCTTTCTTTCTTTCTTTCTTTCTTTCTTTCTTTCTTTCTTTCTTTCTTTCTTTCTCTCCTCTCCTCTCCTCTCCTCTCCTCTCCTCTCCTCTCCCACTTTCTCCTCCAGCCTCAGGGGTCTTTCTGACAGCCGGTTTCGCTGACATGTGTTTGCCAACAACAGGCCGGCGAACACTGATCACTCAATCCTCCGCTGTCCAAATATTTCAGACTGTTTCCATATCAGACCTGAATCATTGGAAACTCCACGGCATCTCTTATTCATGGCAGCTATAAATTATTCTCCCTGATATGAGCTCCAGTCACGTAAGGCAACGCTGGAGACTGCGGCTCACATCGACAGAGAGATGAACATGGACAGAGACAGACAGAGAGAGAAAGATGAGAGTGAAATGGATGGAGAGAAAGGAAGGGATAACAGACGCAGAGGAGACAGTTCAAGAAAATTGTAAAGGTTCCCTCTTGACACTTCACTGTCCACGCAGCCGAGGGTTAAGCGGTGCAGTGCACGTATTCTGCCAATGCATTACACTGAGGTACTAATCCAGGGGGACTTATAATGAGTGAGCAGGTAGAAGGTTCAGTGTCTTGCTGAAGGACACTTCAGCAGGACACTTGGCTGTTGCTGGACACAAGATTGGTGATCGTGGGGTTCAAACTTGAGACATTTCAGTTATTGTTTTAGTTTTGCTGCTTTACATAAAATAAAGGCCTATTTTCCACTGCTGAAGACAACACAGACATGAACAAACCTGTTGCAGCTTCAAAATGGAATTGAATCCCAGGTTTTACTGTCACGTTTTTTTTTTAACATTTCATATTCATTCTGATACATTTCTAGTTTAAGATAATTAATGTTTCACTTGTTACAGAAAATAATTGTTGCTATAATCTAAATGTCTCATTCCAACATGAAGTTCCCACTATTTTAAGAAAAGTGACACGTACTCTTACGAAATGATCACTAGCACAAAATTTTAATAAATGTGTTGCTAAAAATGTGTCCTTGGTCAACCGAGGATCTCTGTACATAAAATGTAAAGTTTCAGTCCTAACCACCATTTTTAACTGAGGAAATCGTGATTGTCTGGTACATGTCGGTGTAATTCCCAAAGACGATAACCACATTTATTTTATAGGTTATGCAGCAAGTAATTCGTGCAAATGCTGAAGTATCATCTAAAAAAGAAACAATGTTTTTGTTTTTTATGTTCATGTTTCCCTTTCATCCTATTTGCTCTTCCATTGTATTAAAATAAAAAAAATGAAGTCTGTATACTAATAAGAGGAATTACAGCCTTCAAATGACTGTTTTCAGCATCTTAACTGAAACCCTAATGGCTTGTGGAAAACATTGGTATTTCCTCCTGATCCGTAGTAAGCATTTTTCAACAGTAATCAGTAAATCCCTAACAGCCTAATAAAGACTAGCTCTTTGCCCTCTCCTTAATTGTGTGTTTTCTCTACCCACCACACTCTTACTCAATGTACAATGAACTTTTTTGTTTTTTCTCCCTTTTTGATGCCAACTCTAGCATAGCTGGTATTGTATAACTTATTAACTTGTAGGGCCATTTGAATATAAATACAAAATACAAAACAATAAGTAACAAATTATGAATGTCTAAATTGTGATTATTTAAAAATCAATAAATCCTGTTATTTTCCATAACACAAATTGGTGAAATACAGCACAGTATTTCTGATGTGGTGTTGGAGTTAAGAGAGGCAATTTGCCCGTTAAAGGGTTAGGGCTTGTGTGTGTGTGTGTGTGTGTGCTTCCCACCACACACACATGAAAGCCAGCCACAGTCGGGAGCTGGAGACCGTGGGCTGGAAGGTCTAGTCTCTCAGTCTGTCTTGTGCTCTCCACTCTCCACAAATCAGCTGATTGAACTAAGAGTCTGGTATGTTGTGTGTGTGGTCAGTGTGTGCAGGGGTGGAAAGGGAAACTTAATATCCTACTCAAGTAGAAGTACTGTTACTTTGCTGAAACTCTACTTGACTAGAGGTAAAACTACCGGTATGAATATCGACTTAAGTAAAAGTAAAACATAGTTCATATAAAATGTTAGTTATTGGAAAAAAGGAATAATGAGAATGCCCATCTGCATTATTCAATAACCTTAGTACACTGATGTTTTTGCTATTAGCTATCCAACTAGCTAGCAAGGCTAGCAAACTAGGCAACAACCAGGCTAACACAAACCAACAGTAAAGCTGATTGGATCTTAACTATGCTACTATCATCCATGGATACATTTGAAAAAACACACTCCGTAATGGATGTGACATAAAATGTAGCTACAGTAAATGTAACTCTTCCTTCAAAGCATACTTTAGTAAAATACAAATTATTAACTGCAAAATATACTCCCAAAAGTACAAGCACCCCGAAAACCTACTCAAAGGGGTGCAGATAAGGCGCTGTATGATGTAAAACAAAAAAAGGTGGGAAAGCCACTGTACCTGGAAAAAGTGGTGGTATTGTGAAGCTGGGCTTTTTCAGAAATCAAGGTACAAGTAAGAGGTCAGTCTTATATTTTTTTGCTAACATAATAAATGTTTGTTATATTTTGTTTCACTCTATATAAATAGATAACTATAGAAAGCAGAAGCCTGCTCGTCAACTTAATACACCCTGTTAAAGCATCATTACTAAACTTTGGTAGAGTTGTGTAGTTACCTTGCCATGATGAGATATCTTCAATAGTTGCTCCGTTCATGAGAAATCGAAAATACAAAATAGGGTTTATTTCTCTCCCCATTGACTTACATGGGGACAGTGTTTTTTGGAAATAAAAATGTAAACTTCGTGTTGATTTTACTATTTGAATTAGGAAGAAGATCCGAGACAGAATCACGTGTATGTTATTGTGCGTGTAAGAAACGATCTGATTGGTCCAAATGTCCACACCCACTCCTGAACCAAAAACAAACGGACATGGAAGCTACGTACTGGATCTTCATGTCAAGGTAACTACACAACCCAAACCTCTACCAAACTTTAATGATGTTTTAACGACTGACACAAACTTCCCTCATCCTCCCTGCACAAGAGTGCCTTGATTTCTGGAAAAGCCTCACCAAGCTGCACACTCCTTCAGGTACAGTGGCTTTCATTTTTTTCACCTTTGTCGCAGTTGATTTGATTGTCCTCACAAAATGATATTCAAGAATACGCCTGATGAGGAAAATCCAAGTTAGTATCTCTAGTTAGTTTCTATAAAATGCATGATTTCTGTGAGCAATTTCACTGAACAAAGAAAACGTCCCTCCCTTCAATAATAACTAAAATCATTTTAGTGAACCCTAATTGCACATTTCCCATGGAAATTACATCCATCCTGACACGTCTGTATGAGTGTGTGCGTGGCTGACCATGTCTATCTGAGTGTACAGGTCTTGCTCAGCCTGGCTGTGTGAGTGTGCAAGGCTGTCTGTCTTTTCTCCCTCTCAGACACCGGCACAGTGTTCTACCATGCAGTGGACGTGGGTGCTGCCCCGGCTCTTATGGTCATCAGTGCTGGTTGGAGTGTCTGTGTCTGTCTGTCTGTCTGTCTGTCTGTCTGTCTGTCTGTCTGTCTGTCTGTGCTTCCTCTTTTCTCAGACACTGGTGCAGTGCTGGCCCACCCAAAATGTATATTGTGCGCCTTGTGCTTTGTTCTGTCTTCCTATGTTTGTCTTATGCTGTTCTGTAATTCCATTGATCGTTGTTCAGTTAGATGTAGTTGGGCTCATTCTCTGTAAAGTCCTTTGACACATGTTTGCGATAAAGGGTTGTATGAATACATGAACTTGAATAATTTATTTCTCCAAGATAATGGTGGTGTTTTTGGAACCTTATATGACGTGTTTATGACACAGCAAACCTTTGTTATGGTGGCTCTGGTTTGCTTGATAGTTTATGGTGGAATATTTAAAATGGCAAACTCAATAAACGCTCTATCTGGGAAATGTCCCTTTATACTTGTATTTAAAAACTGTGGTCACGAGCAAGTCATTGTTAGCACAAATAAAATCCCCATGAATAACATTTCAGTCTGGCCTAAATGAATACCCGTCTTAATGGAGGAAAAGGGATAAGCCATTTGCTAGAACCTTTTAGCCACTCAGGGCCGAGATAGATTGTGTTACATGTTGAACAGGGATCATACGGCTGCGGTTATGAGAAAAGATATGCCGGTATAGTCACACCTCTGTAGTCCCATTCATCAGAACCATCACTGAGTGTGGAAATGCCATTTCATTTCATTACCACTTCCATTCAAAGTAGATCACACACATACTGTACATATAAACACATTTAAGGTAATGTATCTACAGCTAGCGCAATAAGGGTGAGGCCAGGTCAGCTCCATAATAAATCAGCTCCCTGGTCGGTGTTGTATTGTGTGTTATTGTTGAACCCACTATATCACATGGCACTTAAAGCCTCTCATCCATGAACAGTGCCGGTGTGTGTCACAGTGATGGACATAGGCATTACCATGCCCTCCTCGTCTCTGTGTCTGTCCTTCTATTCTGTGGCTCGTTGTATTTTCCCTTCACGTATTCCCTAAAACGTTGTCCTTGTCACGAATAAAGCAGTTATGGAGGCTGGCTTAGGTGATATCATGGTGAATTCAGGAATACATGAATATAGATGGAATCATTTTGCGTGAGTGCACTGGAGAGAGAGGGGGAGAAAGAGAGAGAGAGCGACAGAGTGAGAGAGTAAGTAAGTGTGCATGTATGTCAGTACAAGTGTGCCTGCATCTATATTCATAAGCACTCAAATGTGCAACTTATATTACGTTTCATAAAGGGTTAGACCAATATATATCGGCAAACCATTATTGGCCCTTTACTAACAAGGATAGGTGTGCCTGAGCCATTGTGGCTCTAAAATAAAAAGTAAAATGTCTGGTGCATGCACATTTCAATATACTCAACAACTTGTCCAACTCTTATATCGGGCCAGTCAGTGTCGACCATCTCCGAATTTTTTTTTTACTCACACAGTTGGTTTATTCATTTAATTGTTCAATATATATTTCATTTAAAGGCTTCACGTTTCCCTTATTGAAGAGGTGGGGACGGGTCACCCTGCCTTGAGGAGCTGCCAACCCACCTAAAATAGTTTCATTAGTATGGGTTTCGGTGGAGAATTTAAGGGCCATGTTCACACCAATAATGTTTGGAGCAGTTGATTTGAACTCTGGAGCGTTTACTCCTTTAGTTTTGTTCATTTGACCCGGTGAGAAGAATGCCATTTGAACTTGGGTGGCACCAAACAACCGCAACGAGACACCTGAAAATGTGAATCTCAGTCCTCTAACTAATAAGAGAGAAAATCCCAAAACTCAGGGGTTTATGGGTATAAGGACATGAATGTTGACATCTGATAGCCAGCAGTTCCTGATGCTTGGAAACACTAGCATAACACAATTAACCAAGGGCAAACCCCTGTGTATCCAGCTACTGTCTATGTGTTCTGAATACCAGAGAAGGTAAATTACAGCAAAGAGCCATCAAGTCCATCATGCTTTGCTAAAGTTACAGGGACTGGAATCAGATTTTAACCCCTCCTCCTGCCAAAAGTTATATCCTGGCAGAATGACAGGTTACCAAAACGATGTCCAATAAATAATCTACTTGTGAGTCCATGTGACTTTTGTTTACAAGCCCTGTTTTGCTTGTAATCAAGCAGTGTGACCCTACATGAACCAAATACAAAAATGCAACAACCTTTCCTCTACGGTTTGGACCAAATAAATCAAAAAGTAGGTGTGAATACCCTCTTAGTGTCCCATGATGGGCTAGATGCTGTTTGCTGACACTGAATCGTCGTAACATTTGGATCAAATTGAAAGATACTTACTATTGGCACAAAACATCGACAGCTTTAATACAAAAATATTGACGTCATTGATACCACAGTGGTACCAGTGAATCTGTAGATTGCCTGCCTACTACAACAGACTACTCTTTAACTTCCACTGGGCAGAGGTGTTCGAATCTCCCCCACCATAGCATGTTGGAATACCACAATGGGAGGTGTACAACCAGATCAATTCTCCCCCCAAAGGCCTTGAAGTAATCTCTCAGTTTGCTGGGTGTTGTGGTACATTTGTTGTCTAACAGATTTGGGAACCCTGTGAATTAGTTTCCCCTCTATTAGACAGAGATGGAGAGAGCATCAAGGAGCAAGCAGTATTGACCAAGAGGAGCTCCACTGCTAATGATCTCCACAGGGAGAAGAGGCCACACACACACACACACACACACACACACACGCACACCTCCATCTCTATCTGGGGAGTCTTCGAGTAGCCCAAGATTATGATTGATCACCGACACTCTGTGTTCACACATATCAGGAAAACAAGGATAAGTGTGTAAGTGCGTGTGTGTGTGTTTGTGTGTGTGTGTTTGAACCAATATCTACAGTACAGTATGATATCATTGTCACCTTCGATCTGCTAACAGTATGATGGATACCCTGGGAGGGTGGTGCTCAAAAAAAAGGGAAAGGCTACCGTGTCCTTCAGATCACAACATCATTATGAACTAGGGTTTGACGGATTATCAGTGTGGATTATTAGTTAGTGCTGTCCACGTCTGATATGGATGGGTGTGATGCAGTTTGTTCGATTACTTATTTATTGTATAATTGATCAATGCTACACTGGTTGTGTATGGGAAGCCCTTACAGGACTTACAATTGCACCGTGGGTCCAAAAGTCCAATATTTACCGCTTTATCTCATAGATTATCCGCACTCATGGAGCTCTGGTTGCCCCACAGCAATCTGGTGGTGCCTTCATGTGCTCCTTGTAAACTCGTCCTTGTGGGTTTTACAGTCATAAATACAACTCGTCACGTATTCAAGTACTTTTAGTCAGAAATAACAAAATGGAGATTTTTTTGTGACTATTTTAGAAACCAAGATGTACAGAGCTACTTCATGCTGCTATGGTAGAATGAAGAAGATAATATTTGCATCAGTTTTGTTATTTATATTTTAATAGGTTTATTGGTTAAAACTTGTTTCCCATTTGTATTTACCGCTTTATTGGGCCATTCAAGTGCACTTGAAGTCAACACCTGCTTGCTACTGTACAGCAGTGGCGAGTGGTCATAATAAGCAATAAATGCGGCGCATGCCCAAGGCATTTGAAAATGATGAGAGTATTTACATAATTTTTTTTACATTTCAATGTATTCTTTTATTCTGATTAACATAGGCATTGTTTACTTTCAAACGTGTCATTGAAATGTTTGTTTCTTACTGTCCACTTATTTTTCAAACTGCAATACTGCAATGCGGTGGGAACGCAATGAAAAATTCTCACTGTGAGCCTTGTGGGGCTCCGTAGAACTGCAATACTGTGATAAATATTGGGAGTTTGTGTCCAGAACTATAGATATTGGCCTTCAAAAACCCATATCGGTCAAACACTGATACGAATACAAAGCTACTTTCCCATCATGGATGAAACTCAAGCATCACTATTTTTGACATTTAAAATTGGGCTGCACAGAGTAATATGTTTGATTCCATTTAATATTAAGAGAGAGGTCTCATTCCAGTGCATAGGCAGTGGGAGTTTTTGATTGAAAATGGAAATTTCTCTATTTAAGTCCTGATTATCATAGCAGGTGGAGAGCAATTAAAATAAATGAATGGCAAAATGCCTCTGTCCGTGCATTACTAAACGCTGCAGGCATCTTAACTCACATTAATACACTCCTACATCTGAGACTCGCTCCCCACTCTTATCACAGATTGCATTTAACATTTGGCCTACATTCAAAGGGAAAAGAAGGAAGTAATCATGTCGGACTGTGTGTGTGTGTGTGTGTGTGTGTGCGTCTCTGTGTGTGTCACGAGTAAGAGAGGATGGTTTACATTTGGCTCTTGAGTATTGAACAGCTGAGAATGCAGAGAAACCCAGAACCAGCACTGAGCATATGTCATCTGCCATACTGAAAACTGAAACACTCATATCATACATCATCATCATCATCATCATCATCACACACACACACACACACACACACACTGAAAGGATGACAGGATGTTAGAGAGCCCCAGCAGGGAGGCAGAAACATCCGAGAGGAGTTTTATGGAAAGACACACTTCTCAGTGGTGTCCAGAATCTGTTGAAACTAGAGATGTAGTGTTAAATAAAAAGGTGGGTAAACTATGACCTCCAGTCATCTTAAGGCCAAAAATCACCGATATGCAAACAAAAAAACAAAGCTGACGGATGATGAGACACCGATGGGAGCTGACCAATGAGGGAGGAGTTGTATTGGAACCAATGTCTGGAGCTGCCTCCTCTGCCATAAATTAAACCAGGACAGCGTGGATTTAATAGCAGCGATCCCTGTATATGTGTGTGTGTGTTTTCTTGTACTTCTATCCTTGTGAGAACCAGTCTGACTTTAGACATTGAGTGAGTGAGGAGATTTTTGTGAAGTGAGGTCATTTTAGCTGGTCCTCATTTCTTCAAGGGGTTAATTTAAGGGTTAGGATTTAGGTTTAGGGTCAAGATTATAATTAGGATTAGGTGTAGGCTATGTAAGAGTCAAGGTTAAACTGGTAATCATCAAGATCCACATTTTAAAATGTTGTCTCCATCTTTGGTGCTAAGCGCTCGTTGCTGTGGTGTTTCTGCACTGCATTTCCCAGAGATCACCTGAAAAAACTAAAATTAATATTTTGTGTGTGTGTGTGTGGCAGTAATTCAGGAGGTAGAGTGCCTGCCCTGCAACCGCAAGGTTGAAGGTTCGAGTCCAGCTCCTCCTGGGGACACCAAATCCCAATTGCTCCCGTTGAGCAGGTTGGCACCTTGCATGGCTGCCTCCGCCAACGGTGTATGAATGTGTGTGTGAATGGGTGAATGTGAGGCTATTTGTAAAGCGCTTTGGGCGTCTGAAAAAGACTGTAAAAAGAGCTATATAAATGCATTCCATTTACCTGTCAATCAAACAGTGTGTCCATTACTGTGACGTCTTTCTCCTTGGTTTTTCTGCCAATGAAGCTTGAGTTTCTGTAGGTGGCGCTCTTTCTTTGTTTGTTCAGCCATGGTGGCTATCAGTGCCCATGCTACCCAGTTCTTCTTCTGTTTATACCAAACAAACCGCTGTTGATGGAAACACATCCCTTCCATTGTGACAGAGAACCGAAGACCTACCAGACACCAGATGTTCTGAACAGCAAATGTAAAAGCTTTCATGAACTGGGTACAGGTTGAATCATTATTGTGCCATGTCGACAATAGACAGTCTAGTTTTAGGTTAAATGGAAGTTTGGCATATAGTGGTTAGGGTTAGGGGTTTAGGGAATGAATGAAGTCACAGGCAGGTCCTCACAAGTATAACAAGACGTGTGTGTGTGTACGTGTGTGTGTGCGTGCGCGAGACATAGCGTAGCCGTGTGAATGATAAAAGTCCATGTGTATGCATTTGTGCATGCTTGTCCGTGCATGAATGTCCAAGTGTATTGAATAGCATGTGTTTGGAAGCTCATATTGCGTCCAGATGTCGCGGCGAATCAATTCAAGTCAAAGGCAGCAGAACGTGTTTCATAAGGCGCCGAACCCGACGGCAGGTGCAGCCCCTATCACGGCTCTCAACAATGTACTGGATGGACAGTTGGATGGGTGGAAAAATCAATAGACAGAATAAGGGTTAGGCCGATATTTCGGGCCGATATTAGAAATTGGGATATCAGCCGGTCAGTGACGTCCACCTCGGATATCATGGAATGATGGAGGCTCATTTCTGACCACAGCTGGGGAAAATGTTTTAATTCTATTATTATTTTTTACTTCAAATGGTTGACCAGAAAAATCATCCAGTGTGGTGTGGGAGGATTTCCCTCAGCAGTCTGTAACACCTGCAGTGAAACCTGCCTCACCTGAGCTGCGGTGGTCTGAATTCTGTTTCAGAGGCTTTTCACCCTGACAATAATACAATTATTGTTTCTGTTTATTTTAAATTTAAATTAAATTTTAATACACTTGAAATCAGCACAAAATATTGCCTATCGGCATGTAGCCCATATCAATCTAACAGACAGAGAGAGACGGAGGTTTTGTGTGTTTGTATGTGTGTGTGTGACTCAATCAGCATGTGTTCTTCTGTGTGGTTTCACTCATTAGGTCTGATACCTCCAGTCCTCTGCCTCTCTCACATTGTCTCTTTCTCTGTCTCTCTGAATATGATCTAACTCTTGGATGTCTGTGCAACGTTAGCTAGAACTGCATAGTTATTGAGTGGTTGTGTATCAGCCTAGACAGTCTGCTACATTGCTTGTTTCAAAGGTCAATAAAAAGTAACTACACCCGGTAAATCAATAGCACATGATAACAGGAACAAACAATAACTCTCGCTCTGGCACGATCTAAAGGAAGCATATTAAGTTGGGGCTTATGGGGAAGAAGGGTTGAGGACTTGGCAGTAATATGATATTATTTATTACACAATGGTCAGATTATGTTCCCATGATAGGAACTGAAGAATTGTATGTGAACTTACAATGCCACAATCTCACCTCATCTCATGGTGAAAACATTACTTTGAACACAATATTATTTTTGTGAATAAAATGTATTATGGATAGAGAAAGATATATTGAACATATATATAAGACATATGCTGAAAATACAAGATTCAACTGGGGTTGCTTTGATTTGTGATAAAAGAGATTAAAATAAAATATTTGAAGTGTGGTTGAAATAATAACAATAACAATAATAATAATATAACTCTATATATTATATATAGCCCAGATAATACAACTCCATTATATACTGATTATATATAGAAAATCATATAGCAGAGTTTCCAGAAAGAAAGGGGGGGAAATACATAATCGAATATATTAAAATTCAATACATCCATACAAATTTCAAACTCAAATTGTCATGATCATAATAATAAAGAAACAGGGACGTAATTAATGATCATCATTAAGTATTCAAGGTCTTAATAATTGCAATGGCAGCGGCCCAAGCTGCCTCTACGCAATTTTGAGTTTGAGATATTACGTAATGTACATGTAATGTAAATAATATTTAATGAAGCACTTTGTAACTATGTTTAAATAAGTACTATATAAATAAATAAATACAAATGTTATCCAATAATGTGCCACACACTGCCTCCCCAGTCTGTTTGATTCTCAGTTTACATAAAACTTGTCTTGTAATAATTTTTCAGTACCCATCTGATTAAACTGTTACCCTTTTATACATTCAATTCCTCTTTTGGAATCAGTTCTCGCATAAACTGATCACTTGGACAAAGATAGCTGCCTAAAATGGCAACGAAATTGTTTCCTTCATAGTGGGTTTGTCTCATAAAAGTTATATATGATGGAGTGGTTTGATGTATTGGTGATTTATGTTCCATATTCCTGTCTACCTCTAAATCACACTCATGTGCAATGAACACACTCCCCCAGGTCCTTGTTACCAGCATGGTCCTACGACCCCCACACACACACACACATGCGCACGCACACAGACACACAGAGCAGCGGAGGTATTACATTCATGAAAACATATCTGCAGCAGTAATAGATTTGTCGCGCCAACTATTTCAAACCTCCAGTGTTGAATCCTCTGTCATTCCAGCACAATATAATCAATTTCCCCGAATTAAAATGACAAGTGTTCTCAAGAGAGGGGAGTAGAGTGAGAAGAATAGACAGAGAGGATAGAAAGATCTCTGTTGGAGAGAGGAAGAGACACCGAGATACATGGATACTCTGTCATCCGTCTGGCTGGGATCGTGCGCCGAGCCGGGATATAAAATGTGCTTGGGCTGCACAAAGAAAACTCCATAAATTACTCTCTGCGCTCCACTCAGCCTGTCATAAATGCTCATTCATAACCAAGGATTATCATCCCTGATCCATATATCACACACTGAGAGTCATTTGCAGCTTGCACACATGCACAGGCATATGGAAATATACAGGAATAAAGACACACACACACACACAAGGTAGTTAATGTCAGCCAAAAGCCATTCATCCACTCTACGATTGGGAAAAGGTCCAAATGAATGTGCTTGTGTTTGTGTGTGCCTGGGTGTCTGATGTTTTGGTATGAGGCATGTAGCAATCAAATATGATTATTACTCTGTCATCTGTAAATGCACCTCTGAGAACTGTAATGGCACCGCAGAGTAACATAACTGAGATGAAAGCGAAGGCAACGTTCACTTTTCAGATTCACAAAATAAACGTTTCATTTTGCTATACAGATACTCAGTAACCCTTCCTTGTACAATCACACCGAGTACTAGATATTTACTAGGTTTATGAAATAAATTTGCAATAATGAATTTCCGTTAATGTCCAACTAGACCACCTCTTAACGCAAACGCGGGCACTCAGAGCAATTTGGTGACTTGATCGAGGCGCACATATAAACATGGGGTTGTATGAAATCAAATGTTTTGTGTGTATTGTGAAGTCCCCCCCACGTTGAGGCAAATCGTTTAATCCATGGGTAACTTGTAAGCTGTAAACTGAGCTGCTTCGAGACAGAAGTTATTGAGATCAATAGCGAGTCATACAATTACTGAGTAATGTAAAGAACTAGGGATAAGCCTAAGCATAGGTACTGGATAGAGTCGAAAGCGGGTGTGGTTCTGGGACATTAGAACTCACTGTTGAGCCGTATGGCGTTATCGTGGGCCAAATACGTTTGTGGCCCCCCCCCCCAAAAAAAAACTAAATAACCACCAAATTACTCGCACCATTACCAATAATAATAATTCCATTATGTGTCCCTTCTTAGCGGTTGTGGCCCTAAACAGTGACATAATGTTTATGCCACAGGCCGGCTCTGTGTTCACTTCACGGGACACGGCTTCCTCACTGTATTTCACCTGAGAAGACCTGGAATACAGCCAGCGATAGAATGTAGGCGCAGAAGCCCTTACTCTCAACACAACCCCTTATGGGGATTGCAACCAACCCCCAGATAACAATACCGGCTGACTGACACCCAAAAAGTATTTCACACTGATATATACAGTGCAGCTCTGCACAACAGGTAATTTCATGTCCAAAATGCACCAAAACAACCAAAACACGGCATGCATGTCTCCAAATTACATTATTCTACCAAACACCACCGCTAGCTTTCTCCTAACAACTTTTTCAGTCACAACACAATGACCTAAAAACAGGAAGCATTACAGTAGACGTACCATTTTATGTCAATCTTATAAAGTAGTAAATTGTTTATTTTTCCTTTTGTTATTGTAATTAGCTGAACTATTACTTTGTTCTTTGGTTGATAGTATAAGAAACGCATAGATTATTTAAAAATAAAAACTGTCCATTCCAAAACAGAATGGCACCTCTTCAGTGACGTGCGGTGAGGTTCATGGTTGGTGAGGCACTGACTCCTTTAGAGTCAGATTTACAAATATATAAACACAAAAGTGTAGCTTATTCAATTGGCTACTGGTTATTTCATATCTCATCAGCATTCTTCACACACACACACGTAAGGTACGTATTAAAGGTACGTAAAGATAAGAAAAAACATAGTCTTAAGAAGCAAAGGCTTGGGTTCGATCCCACGCTTCAAAACTCCTAAAGATTGTAAGACGAACGCGCTACCGCTCGACTACGGAGTCCTGACGTCATCAGGTGAAAATACTGCTATAAGTCAATGGCTTCACTGTCGAGTAGTGTTTCGAGCGTTAAATGAAGTTTCGGCAAAATTGTTTCAATTGTCTCTGTGTTTCTGAAAGCCTTGTTCTGGCCATCCCTAGAGATTCATTCATTCATTCCTCTTCTACACTTGACTCGCCTGG
>OMOT01089547.1:0-10116 GCA_900312575.1 Acanthochaenus luetkenii | reverse complement strand
AGGAGGTGGGGTAAAGGAGGGCAAAGAAGAATAAAGGAAGAACCGATGGAATAAAGGAGGAAATGAGGATGATGATATGAAAGATGCTAGCAAGGCAAGAAGGGAGAGTCAACACAGATAATGAACAGAAAGTCTGCTTCCCCTAATGATATATACGCCTTTAACCTTCATGAAAGTGCTCTGCTGCAGTTGTTGCCCTATACCCTCTCTAAAATTTTCCATGGCAATATTGCAGCTGTGACTTATGCCATGCATGCATGGTTGCATTTTTTAATGCACTATGTGTTATCTTCTATGTGAAGTGGTGCCGAGACGCAAACCAGATTGCAAAGAAACATGATTTATGTACCATATCCCTCTATCCATCTATTGTACAGTCAGTCTGTGTTTTTCACAGATATTTAACTATTGTTTTGCCCTCTCTTTACCCTCTAGCTCTCCAGCAGGTGTTGTTGTAGTGCAGGGTAACCAGGAAGTAGCATGATACCAGGCACAGACCTGCTATAATGATGCAGCAATGAGGTTTAATGGGGCTGAAAACACAGGCTGACTGTCTGGCAGGCTGGCAACACAGTCGGGGAGAAGCGCAGTTGGTGTGAAGCTGTTTCCAGCTCACGACAGATGTGAGAGAGAGAGAGAGAGAGAGAGAGAGAGAGAGAGAGAGAGAGAGAGAGAGAGAGATGAGTATGAGTATGAGTATGAGTACAGCCGAGGGAGAGAACATTAGTGCTGCTTCATTTCCAAGGTTGCAGAGAATTTTCTCTCCGACAAGCATATCAATCCCCCAGAGACTCGTTGATTGAGACCCGTTTTCAGCATCACAGAAATCTGGCTGAATTACACTCATTTCCTTTAAAAGTGGTGCATGAAAAACCTCGCAAATGATAAATTAGACTTCGATCGTAGGCAGCAATTTTTGCTCACACCATAATTTCTCTCCACAGCCGCCTCATTTCACCTGTTACATTACTAACGGGCCAAGTGGTAACGCTGTGAAGGAGCGGGGAGGACAGAATTACCATGAAATGTGTGGTGCCCAAAAACTGTGCTTATTAAGAGAAGAAGCTATTGTCGAATTCATCAGCAAAGAGCTACTTTGCGGGATCAAGACGTACTGAACTAATTCTTGATGAGGCAAGAAAAATAAGCAAAAGCAGATGGGATGAAATAACGACACGATGAATCATAGGCAGAACATCTAAGCTACAGCTCCCAGGAGAGGAAGGCTTCAAGTTAAGGCTCAATTCCTTGCACATCCTCCTTACGCGATCAGGGGGATCTGATGGAATGAGATTGCGACAGTATCCACCGCAACGAAACACAATTGCGCCTCGTTCCCGGGCTGCGCTCCACTCCCTCGAAATGAGCGGCTGGCACTGCCCAGTGCGAGAGTTCAATCACAGAGCAGCCATAAAGCTCAGCCTTCATAATGGCCGCCCACCCCTTGGCTTAACCCTCACAGCCTCTCTGGTCAACAGATTGCTGCTCCTCTGCGCTCCCTGGGTGCCACCAGCTATCCGAGTCTGCGCTATCAGCCACAGTTGCCTTTTTAATTGTAATTTGATCAATCTGAGAATTAATTTGAGAAAATCCTCACCTGCTATTCTAAGGCAGTGGGTTTACTTTCAATATGTATGAAAGACAGACAAGAGCTCTGCTGTATTAGATTACATTACTTTTTATTGTCACCACACAGAGTACAAGTACTACGACAATGAAATGTAGTTTGGCGTCTAACCAGAAGTGCAAAATAGTAGCATAAAGTGTAATGTGTAACAAAATGACATAATGAATGAAAATATCTTGACTAGTCGCCAACACGGGACTCCTGCCAAGGTCTCATCTTTAATAGATCTCCTTGGCTGCAGTACCGTAACATGTTTCCATTAAAACCACTACCGGTTGCACCAGCAGAGACATATTGCAAGTGATGTTTCAACCCCCAATGCAGCCCAGAGCTGGGCAGGCGATTGATGTGCAGCGCTCTCTGTATCTACTGTGTTTTATCTCACTCTCTTGCCTCTCGGCGCACAGTCTCTCTGCTACAGGGGACCACCATCATCCTTCCATCTGATTCAGTTACGTAAGATACTCTATGGAGGCTAAGGGAGTGCTAGAAAAGTGTGCAATCCATATATCGGATTACATTCAATACTGACAATATATTGTATCGTCTGTTACTTTCAGTATGATTGAACATTTGAAGCACATTTATTTTCTGGAAGTGGAACGGAGTGCGGTGAGGCAGCTGCTAGTGGCACCCAACCAAGCAATGGCTATATATTTAATGATTAAATGTTTGAAAGTGACTAATGGTCAAATCCAGTGAAGACCTTCTTTCACACAACAAATTGGCAATACACCGTATAGGATTGCAATCATCTGAGAATTACGATACTTGTGTATCATAACTCGTATATTGAAAGATCCCTTAGCAATTCCCGGATCTCATGGAGCCCAGAGCAGGAAGGGACACTTTCGATGAAATTCCCCCGCTCAACTGATTCCACCACAGACAGTGTTTTCATTTGCATGTCCTCCGTCTAATTACTGTGTGCAACAAGCGAGCTGAAACGTCCCTTCTAGTGGGATGCACAGCTCCCATCTTTCTCCTGAGCTCACGCGTCCCAATTAAGGCCGCATCGTTGTGCAGACAGGGAGAATCCGCATTGGGGGAACGGGGTGGTTTGTCACACTTGCAAATGAGGCACAGATACGAGGAGCAGAATCCCCACAGTGAATATAAGGCAAGCTGCCACCACTCTGGCTGGCCGCTGGTCATATTGCACGTGGGACCTCGTACAGCACAAACTGCTGCCACAGGTGAACAATAAGGAGAATTGGGCTGTGTGTGACAGACCGGGCTCGTCTCAGTCAGCAACCTGACTCATATATATCACAGCAGGTTTTGTGCTGAGCCACATCAAGAAGGAAACACACATAGATCTTCCTCAGTGAGCCATCTATCCTATTCAGCCTACTAGATCCCATAGGAGCCCAAGAAGAAGAAGCCTGGATGAGGTGCCAAACACAAAGGGACTCTAGAATGCAAATCAAACCTTTATGGATAACTCTCTCTCTCGAAGGAATCCCGCTGAGAGGGATTTTGGCAAATCCTGGCGAATTGCATTAGAGAAAAGAGAGCTCATATACCTTCGCCAGCAGAGATGGGGGGAATTTCACTCAATCAAATGAAAGAATCGATAAGTTGAACACGGTCCAGAGGGAAACAATTAATAGTAGGAGTGCAGCCTGTAGCGGGGACTTTCAGATAGACAGGCCACTGGAGCGCACCGTTTCTCCGTGTGGATTACAGAGCCATTCTGACCTTTCCAACACTTCAACTCGGAGACCCGTACTTATCTGACTGGAACTGTTTCTCTAATCCAACACAGACAGATTTCAGCTAACTGGATCCTTTTTTTTTCAGAGCAAAACACACAAAAACAAACACCTCTAATTGTATTGATTGAGTTCGCACGCCGTAAAGGAAGCCACACCAAACACAATTACTCAGTCCACACACTATGCACCACAACTAGGCTGCGGAGAATCCAGCCGGCGCTAAGAATTCATAAATTAGGCTCGGGGGAACCTCCTTAACTCCATCGTCTCTGTCTTTGAGGCGAGGAGAATCCAACAATACATCACTGGCAGAGGAATCAGAGAACCAATGCAGGCCTGCTGTTCAGAGGTACTGATTCTTGATGCTGCCTATAAATACATCTACACCTCCTTCTAACATCAGGCAATATTCACTACACACGTGACGTTGGCAGAAGCATCGGTAAGATAACCACCGACGTGAAAGGAGAGCGAACTCTCTATTGGCAGATACAGCCGTCAATACATCCTCTAAGCCCCTTATTCTAACGATTCACTGTAATTGCTCAGAAGGGAGAGCTGTAGATTAGCAAGTAACCCGCGTATGTATTGCGATGTCAATATCTCATTTTAAACGGAGGTCGTGGTTAAAGCAGGCTGTAACTCCAGCTTGGTTTGGATAGATGGCAACCAGCCTGCTGCTGAACGAGATACTACAGCTTGGTTTCTATGTAGGCCATCTTTCATCCCATCCGGAAGGATTGCTGCGCTCCCACTCACTGTGCCACCACGTCTCCCTTCCTTGTGTTCCTCATCTGAAAAGAGGCAGTGGGTGGTAAAGACACCATATGGGACTAAGTGGCCAGATTGTTTGCCCTCGAGGTGGAACAATGCAGCACAAGTCAAATGGAAGACCCGCCGCTTTAGCCTCTTCTGCCGCAAGGCTGCCCCACCGTCTTATTCCTTTCATACTTCCCATCACACGCATTTGAAAATTACTCAACAGAAGGGTGCTGTGTGAGGAAGCTGTTCCTCGGTAGGTCCGGCTTCTCACGGTGGTTGGGTTTCTGCCTTGGGAAACACGCAGTGTCTGTGAAATGCACGTGGGAGAGCTATTGGCAGCGTCACAGAGCGTTACGCTGAAATATGAGCGAGACGAACACGTCGTTGTACAGAAACACACCATTTAAACACGGTTTAATGATATGCACAACAAACCATACAATGAAGCGTAATACACTGTACACTCTATGAATCCACAACATCAGTGTTGACGCTGAAATTAAAAAATTGGAAATTAAAGCTAATTAAATAAAGGTTATTACTTCCTTAATACAAAGGGATGAAATGAACCAGAACCAAAAAACATTATGTTACTCTGGCATGACATTGTTTTGATTTGATTTGATCTTTATTTTTCTCGAACCATAAACAAACACAATCTATAATAATCACCAACATAAAAAATTTAAGTTCGAGAAGGGACAGGATGAAGCCAAGGCTTTTCTTGTCCTGCCCCCTTTATGATAAGTTTATATTACAAAACTGCTTGATATTGCTTTGTTAATTGTGTTGGGTTATGGCCACAATTGGTATCACAATAGATGTTTCGGCTCCACGATGCACTTTGTAGCCATTTGTCCCTAATGTTATATTGTTACATCCCTCACACAAACACATGACTGACAAGTAGCAACCGATAATATCCCGTCATCCACTGCTTCTACACATCAACGGGGAAAGACATAACAATTAGCAACGCAAAACATCAGCAATAAAAAACAGAGCCCTTATTGAAAATGAGCAAATGTCCTTTGCCTCATAAATCGCCCGGGTGTGTAAAGGGTATTGATTGGCGACGGGGGCATAAGACGGTGCGACATTTGCAGGCTTGTTCTGTAAGCCCCACAGCTTTATGTGGCCCCTTCAGGGACACGATAATGCTGCAGGACAAACAGAGCAGACCAAGACAGACAGAATTGAGGGTTAGACTGCCAGTCCAGTCTCTCGCACACTTCTTTTCACCTGGGCAGCTCTTCTCTTGCTCACTGCGGCATGCCAGGCGTCCGACTAGTGCCGTGTTTTATATGGTGTGTTTCCTCACCTAGTGCCTACCTAGTACGTTTACTATGCATCATCCCTGAACGTGCAGATGGTCGTCTTTGCTCTGTTCTTTTGTTGTGTTGTTTGTGTTGTCTTGTTGTATATGTATTAACCGACGTGCAACTTGCTGCCATTTCGGCCAGATCACAATTGCAAAAGAGATTTGAGATCTCAATTGGGTTTTATCTGGTTAAATAAAGGTTATGATGAACTGAATGTCCCAAGGAAGGTGACGATTTGGTGAGATTTTAACTTGTTGCACTGCGCTGAAAATAGAGAGCCTATCCACCACAATAACTCATCTCTGGGCAACGACTGACTCATCAGTGTGAGAACGTTTTATTGAAGCCCATAGTGTGAAGGAAACGATGTGTACCGGTATGTATCAGGGTTTCAAACCTTCCTTGTCCAAACATCCCATCCAAAGGAAAGAGTCAAACCTGATTCATGACTAATTGACCTGTTACAGTTTGATATTCACTATCAATAATATTATACTAATATATTAACTATAACAAAAAACATCATCAATGAATCTTCTTAGCCAAATCACTTCGGAGCTGTTACAACACCATAGTCAAAAAAGTCTTAAATAACAATGCAGATACTGTATGTGGAAATATCATTTCAGCATCAATTAAGAGTGTAAGGAGTGTCAGCAAAAATAAATAAATAAATAAATCTAAAAATGGTAGTGGTGCTTTACAGTCATTGTTCATTGACAACACACCTACACGGCAGAATACAATTTGGAAAATATGAAAATTGGGTATAATATTCAAAAATATAAATCAGATAAATAGAAAATTGGGATTTTAGATTGATTTTCTAATTTTTGTTATACAATTGGAAAATAGGTGTCAGGAGCGCAATAATATAAAATATCAATGTCTTTTCTCTGAAAATAACAAAATGGAAAATTAACTCTCTCCCTTTACAGTCCAGGGCTTCCACAGGAAATTCCCGACACAAAATCTCAAATTTTCGAATTTTCTGATCGTAAAACAAAACTAAAAAAGTATTAACCCCTTCTCTATTTAATCTATTTGAGAGATAAGGAATTTTAATTTCACAATATTGGAATCCCCACCCAGTTTGTGCGTCCCATATTATATCATAGGTTTAAGCATGAAACTGCCTATCCACGCTTGATAAATGAGGCCACTGACACCAATTTTCCGATTGTATAACAAAAATCTGAGAATTAGAAAAATGATCTAAAATCCCACTTTATCTGAGAGGCAACCTTTTTTGAATATTGCACCCAATTTGGGGATTCTCCAAATGTTCGTTTGTATGATCATATTGAACTGATAAGCGTTACACAGACCCAGCACCACCACCGTGCATCTAGCAGGGCCAGCTAAAAGAGATGAGTGAGTTTCTGCAGCAAAAAGTTTAGTAACACAATTCACACGCTTGCTAGTGTGTATTTTGGGCATTTTACCTAAGAAGACAGTCTGTTTTTTGGTGCAGACAGAAATTGATGGTCATATATTTTAAATTACGTTTGCTATTAAAATGGTCTGTAGAGTGGGTTTTTGTTGCCATCTAGTGGTTGAATTGGGGCATAGGCGGTATAGTTTTATGCCGCGCGTGTAGCCTGGCTCCAGCAAAAACCAGTGAGTGGGTGGGTCTGGATTTTACCGCATCGATGATCTATTAAAATAAAATCACAGATGCATGGTCTGTACAGCCGGCTTGTATGTTACATGTACACTATAATACATTTGTATTACTCAAGGGTTCAGGTGAGAGGATTACTGTACTTGAGGAAAGCTATATAGTTGTTTATAGTTTATCAAATGTATTTAATTGGCTCATTATTTCGTGACTTACTTGCATAGAAATTCACCAGTATGCATTATTCTGGGGGGAGGACCCCCCCCCAGTCCGCCCCTGAGAGGGGTAATCAATCATATATAGTTTTGAGCCCCTTTGTCACCGTTCACGTCTAAGCATTAAACATAGCTGGGGGAAATGATCAGGATTATTATTGATGCAGCAGATTATTATTGATGCAGCCGATATGTAATAAAAGTCTGTGCGAGGGACGGGACGTCGAGTTACTACACCAGCCAGCACCGCAGTGCACAAAGTCGAGCCTGTCCTCGATGGATATTGACGGGAAAGTCTGAACGGGCCACGAAAGGCTAAAACACGCACGTGAATCGATGATCGTTTTGTGTGGATATGTGAGGAATTCACAGCAACAGAATCCCCCACACACACGCACACACACACACACACACACACACACACACGCACACACTCTGTAAAAACCCAACCCGTGTGCACTTGAATGTAAATACAAATGATTAAATAGTAATTAACAAACACATACCAGCTCCGTGGTCATGTTTTGCTGAGTTGTGGCAATCATCGCAATCCGCAACAAGCTCCTGCAGCTCAGTGACGTTAAAACCCGCTCAGCAGCTGCACTGGTATCTCCATGCTCCGCTTCTCTCTCTCTCTCTCTCTCTCTCTCTCTCTCTCCCCAATACCATCAATTCAAGTTCAGATGCAACATGTCAGCCAGCACTCAAACTGTACTAGACTTGGTTGCAGCTGCACAGTGCCATCAGTGTAAATGTGTGGCCTACAGGTGGCACAAGTGACTGATTGAGGCTCTCAGTGCTAAAACTCCTTGGAATTGGAGATAAGTCTTGTATATTTGTGAATAGTTCATGTAGAAAGCCATGTTCAAAGTATAATTGATAACGAATATGTAATATCGTATGGGCATCATATTTTCAGCACTGGTGTTATGGCTGACACATTTTTTATTTGTTTCTGTAATGCATTTCTGAAGCTATTATTTTAGTTGAAATTGATCTGTATGAAACGTGTAATTGCAATGAGATGCAAGATGAAAAAAAAGAAAGGCACAAAGAAGGAAAGAAAGAGGTAGAGAGCCCGATGTTCTTTTTAAGCCAATAGCTGATAAACAGCATTAGGCAGCAGATAGGAAGAGCAGATAGATAGATAGATAGATAGATAGATAGATAGATAGATAGATAGATAGATAGATAGATAGATAGATAGATAGATAGATAGATAGATAGATAGATAGATAGATAGATAGATAGATAGATAGATAGATAGATAGATAGATAGCTTTTCATATCAACAGCTCACACACTGCAGGGGAGGGTTATGTGTCTGTTTGCCTCTGAAAATGAATGTCTTTGGTAACAATGAGGACTCTGCACTCTCAGCGTCTGGCATATCCACGGTGCAGTCAAAAGAGTTGGGATGAAAGGATCCTAGCTGCACTATCTCTCCAGAGGATGATGATGCTGTGGCGCATGTTGATGCAGACACTGAATTTCCTTCACTGTGGGTTCTCTCATTTTCCCAGCTGTCTCTATATGTGCCCTTCTCCTCCTTTCTCAATCCTCACAAACTCCTGTGCCTTGCAGCCGTGTCTTATGGGACCTCAGTGCATTTATGTTCTGCGCTGCATCCGAGTCTATGTGGGTCTGTATCTGTTTTTGTATGTGCATACACACACACACACACACGTATGTGTTCAGTGCATTGCTTGTGAATGCAGCCAGAGCTGTCTTCTCCACTGGGGTTGCACTGCCTCACACTGCAGTTATTGTTCAGGGGACAAGAGCACAACGATGTGAAAATCATCCCTCGTTAAATCTGGCACTTGGAATGACATGCCACCATTCAGCTTGTGATTGGGGGGGGGACAAAAATAACCTGGTTCTGGCATTGCATTACTTTGCATACAATGTTTTTTGTTTGTTTTTGTGAGCGTGTGTGCTGCTACATCAATGTGACACTGATTTGGTTTCAAATACACGTGTTTGTTGTTTGCATACCATTAAAAGATTAATAGCAATATTGTGCGCCGGTGTGCAGCAAATAAAGCTCGAAAAACCAGGAGACAAAGACGTTTAATAAACAAAACAATACCAATAAATAAAGATGAAAGAAGTTGCACATTTCAAATGAAATCCAACTAAACAAACATAACACTGAACAGTACAGTACCATAGCACAAATTATTAAAAAACAAAATTCCCCCCAAACATTTACACATTTTCTTAAAAACTTCAAGAGGCAAACATAGACATTGTATAAAAGCATCATACAGTAGAGCATTTGTCATCCGAGTATAATTTACAAATGTACTGAAGGATAAATACTTTTGGCTGATCTCTAACTTGAGATACACATGTAAAACCACTGCATGGTTCAAACAAAATGTGTCTCTCAGGTGAGGTTCCAGCCCTTTATTAGTGATGAGGTGAAGGTGAAAGCAGTCCATCAATTCAGGGGAAACTCACAAATGATTTATATGTGTGAATAACTTATAATAGCTATTGTCCAAATCTCCATTGGTCTCTTCTCCATTGGTGCATCGTAGAGTAAAGTCAAGAGAACCTCTGCCAGCGTGATATGGCTACATCGGGTGTTTGTGGAAGAACACTGAACAGCTGTCCTTCATCTGACTCCCCAGACACGGAGACGCAGAGGCTACATCAGTATGGAGCAAACTTCTGTCTCTCTGGCTTTTTGATGCAGTTGGCTGAGGAGATTTTGGTGGTGTAGGCGGCCAGAGCGGTGTGAGAGGGGGCTGCGGTGACAGCCACGGCGGGGGCGTGGCCTGAGAGAGTCAGGAAGGGGACCGACTTCACCCCCAGCAGGCCGGAGAGCTGCATGGGGGTGCCG
>OMOT01089546.1:0-28607 GCA_900312575.1 Acanthochaenus luetkenii | reverse complement strand
ATCCTCCTTGTCAAAACAGGTAAATGGCATTGACTTACGAGGAGCTACGCATGAACAAGCTGCAGCAGCACTGAAAGGAGCAGGACAAATGGTCACCATCATTGCCCAGTACAGACCGGAAGGTGAGTCGGCCAAAGCAAGCCACAAGCACAGGAACAAAAATGAAACATAATTAAAAGGAAAAACAAGCCTTTATATATTTAACTTTATATGTTTAGATATGTGTAAGTTGGATCAACAGATTCCTTTAATTTGTGATGTAGTCTGTCTTCTTGGGATGGGCTGGAGGTGCCGGGTAATTTCCCGTTTGGTTTGAGTTATTCAAACCCCAATTGTTTGTGTAGTCACTTCAATGTATCTGTGATGATTTCAAGGGTTTAGGTTAGGCTCAGAATATTCCAGCACTGGGTGGATTATTACATGGTTCTCTTATGGATGGGATTTGTGTTAAGGTCACTGATATTTCCAAGAAAAATTTATCAGCACTATGGGAATTTTTCCTGCCTAATTTACCCATTCACCTTGATAGTAAGAGCCTCATGAGAGTCTCGGTGAAAGTACTCCTCAGCGGTTAGCATTTTTTGTATATAGTTATGCAACAACGTACTCACCTCACCATACAAAAACTATTGTTTAGACTTGGATGATAGAAAAAAAGAGGTACCTGAAATATATAAATATACAAGCAGTGTGTGTGCACCCCACTAGCTGGTTAGTGATTGGGAACTGGTACGATAGACTGCTGATGATTTGGATTTCCTCCCTCTTTGCCATCTTCAAAAGGTGCAGTTACCATTTTATTAGACATTTCTGGAAACTGTGGTCAAGGCCAAAGGCTTCTTACACACAGTCTCAGTGGATTTGTGGTTTCTCTGTCCTTTAACATATATAAATGCTTATTACCCATGCAGGACATATTCACGCCAACTCAAAACTACTCAAGACTCTGTGGCAACTCTCCACTGTCATTGCCTGTAGTTGATCAGACAGCTTTGAATGGTGACATGCCTCATCTGGTTATGGTCACCAGTAGCAGTTTCTACTTCAGGGCTGCAAAGGCAGTGACTCATGGTCAGAGCCTTCTTGTTGTAACAAAGGTGCCATCTCAAAAGCTCAAACTAGCCAGGCCCTCATACCAAGGTCTGTAGTGTGTGTTTGCCCCAAAAGTATCGAGTTATTCTCTTCAACCTAACATTCAAAAAGACAAAAGCCTTTTCTTTTGATTAGAGGTTTTGTTAGTAAGTTGATTTATTAACATTTGACTAGTGCTGCTAACACGAGGACTCAAGTCAGGCCTGACCCAAAATTGTTGACCGTATATGGATATTGGTATCCAATTTTAAAACATTTCGAGAGCAGATGAAAGTCTTACAGACCAGAAGTGGAGATTCAGACTTTGCTCTGTCAGATCAGGGTCTCACAAGAGACTCTTCAGCAGTGTGTTGGAGATCAGTAGAGAGGGAATTCAGTTTGGCATTATGTTCAATCTACAAGCCCTCTGTAATCAAGGAACTCTTCCCTCGACTTAGAAGTGGGAAGAGTCAGACATTTTTCATCTGACACCTGACTTGCATCTCATTTGTCCAGCTCCATACTTCAAGCTGACTAACTGGACTCTACAACTCTCTGGGACTAACAACTGCTCTCTTTTCTCACCCATCAGAACTTGCTCTATGTTTGCCGCGACGGGCCCTGTCTCCAGCACCAGGTTTGTGCCAATGGCACGAGTGGCTGCTCTGAGTATTAGTATCATTCACCAGGGCTTGGCTAAGGGAGAGTCACTGAGTGAATGCAATCACAGACAGTCTATTCACCCCTGTCCACCGGGCATATGACCCATTGAAGCACCCCTGACTCCTGTCTCTGCCAACCTTTTCCTAATATTTTACTCTCACTCCTCAACTGCACACCCACGCTTACAATCCTCCTCACCGTCCCTTGTGTCCCTTTTGTTCCATTTGCTCCCAGGTCTTGACCCTGAGCCTTTAACATCTTTAAAAAATGTCATGTCTTACCTTTTTTAAATGTATTTGAAAAGATATGCTGTTTTTGGAAGGAGGTATAAAAAAAAACAAGTGTATGCAGAAAGGAGGGCACTTGGAAACAAAGGCAGGATGCGGATATTCAGTCACAGTGTTGTCATAATATCTCTCGATTCATCCCATGGCAATGCATCATGGTTACTCAAGTGTTGTAAAGTGACCTCAATCCAACTTCACTGTATAAGATTCAAGAAAGTGTTATTGTCTGTCACAGAGTAACAGAAATGTTCCTTCAACGTGGCTCAACAGTGCACGTTTAAAAAAACACACACACACAGATTTAAAACCTATATCTCACAAGAACAGTGTTAACAGGTTAGGTATTAATATAGCTTTGTTGATGCTCAATTCTGATCCAGTGAACGCAGTGTGATATTTCTGAACAGACCTCTGTTTCACGTAACAGACCGCCGTTTCACATAAAATCATATCACTCTGCAGCCAAGAAGTCCAATCAGTTGATTTCTAATCAAGTAAGTGTCCAAAGCATCTCAAATATGTAGTCTTGTAATTCTGTGGAAAATGCGGAAGTCTCGGCTCAGCAGGAAGATCGAGCGCAACCTCTTCGTCTCCACTGTTGAATGCGTCCCACTGTATGGGGCAGTAACATGGACACTCGCCGCTGCCCAGGAGAAATCGCTGGACAGGTGTTACACCAGGATGCTCCGTATGGCCCAGGACGTCTCGTGGACGGAACACATGAACAATGTTGACCACAAAGACACTCGACGACCAGAGCGATGCGCAATCATGACAATGAAAACTGTGACATCCTCACAAGTATAGTGACATTTCAGTCACTGGATGATAATAAAAATGGTAGCTTATAAGGAGAGGAGTTGTTCAGTTTGGTCAGGGCATTATCGTATGCTTGATTGATGAAGCAAACAAGTGGTTTTGAAACAGTTATTCTGCCTGACACGTTCATTCCCCGCCCTTGTACTTCCTATGACCAGGGGAGAGAGGCATTTTCCTATCACTACTTAGTGCTGCACTAGGCATAATCACGGTATTGAGTAGAAGACACAGCAGCAAAGTGAACATTCAGGAAGGTATGTGAGTGATTCTAGAGAAAGATGGAAGGCAGTGAAGTAAGAGTAAATTGATATAGAAATCTGCATGATGCTGCAACTGCATTTTGATTTTGCATTTTGTTGTTAAGTCATCTACCCAGTATGGGAAGTCATCTCGTTGTTTTGACGTTTCCTCGGCTCAGGTGTATGGGCTCAGATTGCTTATAATTTTTTAGCTTGTCTCAGTGGACGACGAAGGCGCAAAACACTGTAATAGAAATGACTCTGGCATCATCTTCGAAGAGACATTACAAGTGGGGCAGCTTGTATAAAGAATTACTCAAAGAAAACACCAAGGTTTTCATGGATAACATATTCGAAAATGTCTTTTAACATTACAAAACATCTACTGTAGTCTTTTCCCCTAAAATAATGTATTTCTCTTTGTATTTTGTTGCCCTCCTTTCACCAAACACAAGTTGTACAATGACAGTGGTGCAGTGGCTGGTTGTGTTGTGGCAGAATGTGTCTCTTTACCGGTTGCTCGCTTCTTTAGGCAACAGATTAGCCAGCCATGCCTGAAGTTATCAGCACTTTAATCGTCATAGTAGGAGAGACAAGTTTTCACGTCACGTCTCTTTTGCTTTGCCAAGAGCAATTCACTTCATGGCTTTAGACATAATTGATTGGACACCTTAGGGGTTCATGCAAAGTGCATGTATGTAAATGGGAGAGAATGATGTGTTTTCCCAGTGTAATGCTGGAGGTCTAGGATGTTTGGAGGAATCGCTCCATATCCTCTGCATAATTTAATTCATGTATTTAGTTGATCCGTTTTCTTCATATTTTGCCCACCAGTAGTTGGTTAGCTCTATATTTTCGGTATGAGTTTTGAAAGGTTTATATGTGTCACAAAAAATAACAATAAAACTCATGATCTTAAAAACTACATGAAAGGGAAGTCACAGCTCAGTTCCTATTGTGTGGAGGAAATGTGGGCAGGAATTACAGTATTTGAGTTGACTTGCCAAATGCTCAATGGCAGCAACTAATAACACAGCATTTGAGGAGGTAGTAGTTTAACAAAATAGCAGTTACAAGATACTTATCATCACACTTGCTGTAACTTAGTAGGATCGTTGTACCTTTTTTTGATATTGCTAGCATGCTAATTTAGTTTAGTTAAAGACAAACTAATAGAACTTTGTATATACATCCAGTGCAGCATGTCAAGCTCACCGAGAAGTTGATCAAAAGAATACGCTAATGCATATTTTGAGTGCACATTTCGCATAGGCATACTTTTTCTGTCTTTATCATCAACATTAAGAACATTGCTTAAGAAATCTATTGTTTTTCACTTCACGGGCACACTACGTTTCAGTTCAATGGCATCCTTAGGTTGAATTCCTGATTCCCAGGATGTAATGGAGTCTGAATCCAGACCCGGTTGTCAGTCATGATCCATACCAACCATGTCTTCCAGAGTACGGGCGTTTTGAGGCCAAAATCCATGACCTGCGGGAACAGATGATGAACCACAGCATGAGCTCTGGGTCAGGATCCCTGCGAACCAATCAAAAGAGATCCCTCTATGTGAGGTTGGTCTGTTTTGGCTTTTACCCTATTTTCCAAGTTAAATTCATATTTGGAAATGTGCAGGAAAAAATTTCCCATGTTCCTTGTGTTGTCTGTAATTATTTATTCTAGGCAATGCCATGGCGAACTTATATGAATAGAAGCATTTTTAAATGGTTGCATTATTCCCTTTTCATACAAATGTCCCAGGATAAGAATAATGTGATCCATTATGTTTTTGAAACAGTTATAGTTTATGCAATAGAGTGTCTATGGAATAAATCTAAAGATTGAATGCACACACTACAATACTGGACCCTGATTGGTAGTGCCAAATTGTGTCATGGTAACAATGAATGCAAGTTTGAGATCTGTGGCTGAAACAGAGTGGCAGGTTTAAGGGTTTAAGGAACATATCTTATTATAGCAACCCCAGTCACTGTTCTCTCTGACCTGGTAAAGCTGCGCTTCTAGTTTCTCTATTCCAAATTAGATAAGACCTTACATGCAAGAATGTCAATCAAAATTAGGAAGTCAAAGCAATATAAATAATAATCCCTAATGAGCCTCTCTTCCCCCTACCGTAACAGGGCACTCTTTGACTATGAGAAGTCAAAGGACAGTGGCCTCCCTAGCCAAGGGCTCAGCTTCAGGTATGGGGACATCCTCCACGTCATCAACGCCTCAGATGACGAGTGGTGGCAGGCCCGCCGAGTTACCCCGCACGGGGACAGTGAGGAAATGGGCGTCATCCCCAGCAAGAGACGGTGAGTGGTAGATAGAAATCAGTTTCTTGAGGAAATTCTAGAAATGTGTCCACGAAAGGAAATTCTCTGTTGACTCTTTGTAATTCAACGAGGAACTCAAGCTACTATATTTCAATTTGAACTTCCATAACAGTGTTTTTTAGCAATAATTGCAAGCAAACCTTTTAATTTGTTATTGTAATGGATTGAATGTAGTGTCAATGTTTCCGCCTTTGTATTGGGCAATAAATGTGTTTGCTGTCATGCTAACATTTCCATGGCAACTACTACGGTACCTCCCTGGGTTCAGCCCGTGAATATTTGTGCCTACTTCTGTCTTTACACCAACAATCTCCATCATGTCAGAGTGTGCAGCAATGAGAAGGACAGGAAGTTTTAAAAAACATACAGTACAAACATTTGAGAGTTCTTCTTTCTTTCTTTTTTTATACTTAAAAGTTGAAGAATTTGCCTGTAGTTCAGCTCAAGGTCACCATAGGTGATTTAATCTTGCTGGTTAAAGACTGTAATGTCTCTTTGCTTGGCAGCGTTGAGAGGAAAGAGCGGGCACGTCTAAAGACAGTGAAATTCAATGCCAAGCCAGGGTCTATTGATTCAAAAGGGGTAAGTGCCAATTGATATTATAAAATATTTGATGATTTATTAGTGTTATTAGGATGTGACACAATTCCTGTGCAAGAGAAAGTTCATATTTAGTTAAAGAAAGGCAAAATAACTGTAATAAGTCCCTATGTAAACACATTTCAGTACATGTTCAGTTAGTTCTACTATTTTCACTGCAATTTGTTAATTCCATGCACAACTTAGTCTTGATGGTTGATGATGACATGGTTACAGATTTCCTAGATGCATTTCAGTGATTCAGTAGAACACATCAGCCCATTTCATCATGTATATGTGTTCATTTACACTTCCATCAAAAGCGTCACAACATTGTGAGCCACACCCCCAAGTTTCTATAAGTTATGTTAAGGCAACTATTTAACTACTATTAAATACATTGCCAATTTTCACTTTCTTAATGTTAATTACTGATTATGTTAATGGTAAGGAACAGAGTCAATCCCTTCTTAATTAAGAGGGCAATATAAAAAATAAACCGCTTGTTTAGATATTCCCCTATTGATTTTTGACCTTTCAACTGACAGTTGTGAACCTTCTGCTGCTATAACTTTTGCCCTAATAACAGAGCTAAAGTTAATCTTAATTTACCCCACTATTCACTTGCCAGTATTTCATTTGTGCAGTTGTTTGATAACTGAAACTTTAGGTATATAAGGGTATATAAATTACATCCCCCAGACACATCCACGTGTCAGATTTCAAACATAAAGATAAACATAAAGGCAGGGATGAAATGGCTATCTGAAATGAAGAATTGGGCCTTTAATACACTCAAACATCCCAAAGGTGACTCTCCATATGGAGCCCTACACACTGTGGCTATAAACATATTACATATCGGTGGCATCATTCATCATTTTGTCTTCAAATGATGACATGTAGATCATTCACTATTTGAAGTCTCAAATAGGCTGAGCCCCTACAATCCTTTCATTTCTGTCACTGCATGTTTTTTGGTATGCCTCCGACATCTTTTTCTTTTACTGAACCCCAGTTATGTTAATTCTCTCATGCATGATCTTGCTTGTATTTTTTTTTTATGCCTCTGATGCAACTGTGGCACGTCAAGTAGTAATGGTACCAATTGTTCTTCTAGATGAACACAATAAGTGAGTGCTAGCCTGGGAAATTTAGTTAGTCAGTTTAACCCTTGTGCCCCTCTTGTAGATGCCAAGCTGAATAATGGCAAGGTGCTTGATCGCTGATGCATCTAAACCTTAACTTTGTGTTTCTTGGAAGATGTCTCAGATACTTGGTAACACTATTTCAGCTCCAGTTTGCGCCATGTAGCTTTTGCAAGGCTCTTAAAAGAATAATTCACCCCAAAATGAAAATGTCGTCATTATCTACTCATGTCAGTTGAAACACTGGTGAAGTTTGTATGTCAATATAACACACAGCACGTTTGCTAGCGCAGCCTTCTCCAAAACAACTGGAGTGGATGGGATTTTTGGGAGTTCCAAAAATGGCAAAAACATTACCATAAAATGACTCCAAGCAGCATAATCCAAGTGTCCAATATTGCCCCACAAAAGTCCAATATTTAATATTTTAATTTTAATTTTAATTTTCTGTTCTGTGTTTGTGAGTAGATAATGACATTTAGAATTTTTGTGAACTATTCCTTTAATTAGGCATGAAGGATTTGTTCGTTCATGTAACGTGTTATCAGATACACACAAACCAACAACATATTTTCAATAATATCATATATAAATATATAATATTTGCTGCACCAATTATATCAAAATATGATGTGTTTGCTGGCCATCTTTGATTGGGTTATGAGAGTATCTGACTTCTCCCACCTCTGCTCTCCAAGTGTGTTGAGGGAAAAGGCACGATGATAACAGCTTTGTATACGACAGTGTGGCACCCTGGTCTCCTTTGAGGGTCCACCGGGCCGTAAAATAACAAATTCAATGTCTCGCACACAGTTTTCTCTCTCTCTCTCTTGTATCTCCCCTCCAACTCCTTCCATGGGTCACACACCCCTCCCTCTGCGCTATTCTGCTTTTTAAACTGTGCCGCCCTCTTCCCTGATTGGCCCTGCCTGATCTCCCTGATCTGCTCAGCTGGGCCCCATCAGTCAGTGATTGGGGCGGACGGCCGTCTCTGGTCTCTAGCGTCCACGTGGGGAACGGCACGTACCGCCCCTCCTTTACCTCTCCTCTCCTAACCTCCCTCCGTCTACCACAACAGATTCTATACACTCTATTGATAAAAAAATGTCTTATTATTATGATTTCCTTTGCCAACAGTATCAGTTAGTGTCTACACTGTTTAAATGGCTTTGATATGCACTAGGTAAGTGAAGGACATTAAGTGAATAAGCTTGAACAAATGATGTCCCTCGCAAATCTTTGGTAATAAATGGAAACAGATTTAAGTAATGTTGTTTTGTAAATTGCCTGGCGTATAACTACACGGCGCAGATAATGTCGATGTTATTCTACCAAATTAAATCACGACATTATGGTAAATGGACTGCATTTATATAGCGCTTTTTGCAGATGCTTTACAATTAGCCTCACATTCACCCATTCACACACACATTCATGCACCGTTGGCGGAGGCAGCCATGCAAGGCGCCAACCTGCTCTACGGGAGCAATTGGGGTTAGGTGTCTTGCTCAAGGACACTACGGCAGATTTTTTGGTTCCCAGGAGGAGCTGGACTCGAACCCTCAACCTTGCGGTTGCTGGGCGGGAACTCTACCTCCTGAGCTACTGCCTCCCCTTAAAAGGTTTTCTCTGTCTTTAGTGGAAGTAATCTTCATCATTGGGCAGGACGTTGAACTGCTGGCCAAATCAAAGCTGTTAGCATCATGCATTTCTATCAGTTCATTATATTTAAAAAATGAAAATAATGCAGTGTAATTTCAATCAGGATTTAAAATAGCTAAATTGTTCAAAAATATACTATAGAATTTTCAGAAACTATTGTAACTAGAGTGAAATAAAATAAATACATCTAAATCTAAATTACATGATCAGAATCTGGGCATAACAGCAATGAACATTTTCACTTTATAGTGACTATAACTTCTTGACGTCCCACAGTTGTTTTGTCAGCATGAACGTGACAGCAGTCGGATATACCTGTTTGCCCCATGCTCTCTCTCCCTTCACAGTCATTCAATGACAAACGTAAAAAGAATTTCATCTTTACACGAAAGTTCCCATTCTACAAGAACAAAGAGGGTGAGCAGGATGGCAGTGATTCGGACCGTAAGTAAGCTGCGGTGCACAGACACATTCAGGATCACAGACACACACACATGTAGACACACAGATAAGTCTGCATCAGAAGTCTAACCCTAACTCCTCTTCTTTTGATATGTCCCCATATGGTGATATTGCACACCCCAGTTTCCCTGTGGTCATCATTGAAGTCTCGTCTGAACTACTCCTTAACATGTTGTATTTGGCTCCTCCTGCTGGCTGTGTAGTGTCTGGACAGAGACAGATGGGCCCTGACCCGGCCTGCGGACCCACTAAATACTGTATTTCCACAGCTCCCTCCTTTCAATGCCTCTTACCTTTTCCTTCCTCCTTTGCGGCTGTCCTCCTTTCTCTCTTTCCTCCGTTCTGGCTCTCTTTGGATGGCCATGTAGGACATCCTGGGGATAGGTGATGATGGGTATGGTACAAAGACATTCAGTAAGTTGGTCCAGGAATGGTTCCTCGCCTCTACTTTCCACCAACCCACAGTCCCCTTTGCCCCCCATCACAATTCCTGTTTCAATGTGTTTCTCAATTTCCTTTTATTTTATTTCTTGTTTTGGTCAGCATTGTTGCATGCTGCATTTGGTGGATTTTTCTTGCGTGTCTTAAAGGGCTAGTGCACCCATTTTTTTTACATTTGGATGTTATTTAACTGAACCCCAAATAAGTACTTTGGACTGCTCCGATTTTGTCCTAGCCTCACTGTTTTAGCTGTACTGGATTGGACCAGTGCTAACAATTAGCATGTTGCCATTGGGCAGACTGTCCCCCCTGGCTAACAATGTTTTATTTTGTTGGTGTGTAGTATACATTTTACATGCTGCAATGGCGTATGGAAAAGTCGACAGTTGCAACCGCGGCACGTGCTGTTAAACCTATTTGAGTGGATTTGGACAGTTGTTTTAAAGAAGGCTTGCCAGAGGGACAGTCTGCCCAATGGCAACAACTGTCCAACCCAGTACAGCTAAAACAGGGAGGAGAGGACAAAATCGGAGCAGTCCAAAGTACTTCTTTGGGGCTCAGTTAAATAATATGTAAAATGGGTGCACTGTACCTTTTAACCTCTGTCACAAGGGGTGGAGCGAACTCTCATAAAACGTTCTGAGGTCACAGTTTGGTCTGTTTTGGTGCAGCAGGTTAAAAAGTGCCATTGTATTTACAGGCGTTCTTTGAAATGTTTTATAGTGGTGAGAAATAAAACCCATGAAATGATTTCACACAGATTTACTATTTGTCCCTGCAGCCCAAGAGAGCCCACATTTGAAAAGAGATTTAGCACATCTGTTAAACACATAAATAAATGTATTTGGTTGTGAAACTGAATAGATATTTTGACTCAGGCAGACATTCACTCAGGCACTTAATCATTTACATTTACTCAGTTTCCTAGAGGTTGAGCTGATGGTATTTCCCCAATTAATAAAGTATCATAGAAGGCCAATGCAAGTTAGCTTATCTGCCAGCTTTATACATACAGCAAGAAGTAACTTTAAGTTCAGTTTTATTATTTTCAGTGGTGTATGCCAATATTTTTAAACAATCAATGCATGACACTTTAACTGGTTTAGCTTTTAGCCTATAGTTTTTTTATGTATTATAAGCCACCATAATGTTATTTGTACACGTGTGCATCCCAAACCTATAGGGTGGCATACTAAACAGATTCTTGATATATATACAGTACCGTTCCACCCCTAACTGATGCAGATCTCCAAATGTTGATGATGGTCAACGCATGTTTGCATGACGCTTGACAGAAAGAGCTAAATGTTCTTGTCTTCCTTTACATGTGAGCCCATCAGTTTAGATTTTGACGTTTGCCACAATTATGTCTATTTTGTGTGTAAGCTCTACTGTTGTGGTGAATTAATTTTCAGAGTTTGTGATACTTGAAGGCTCTAATGATTTAAGTGAAAATATCATGTGGAGTGGTGGAAGTGCCCTTGTCTACCAATTAGGGACATTTGCACTTTAAAAAAAAAAGATTAAAAGGATTCCTTGTTATTTTTTACATTTTGTTTAGTTCTCTGCATCTGGAACTTGGTGCATACAGGTTTTTACATTTGTTTCTCAGTTAACCTAAAATCAGCTGTCAGCATTGAAACCAATTGGTAGCACCAGACATATGCTTGCTTTGGATACACTCAATGGCGGCCAATTGAGATAGGTAACAAAACATCAAGTGTCTAACTCTAACAGAAACACAAATGACATGTTTAGATTAGGTGCACAGATCATCTAAAGATTCATAGTTTGGCTGGAAGAGTATGGTTGGGTTAAGAAATGTGCCATTCACAGGGATGTGGTTGCATGAATCCTGACCAAACCCCACCGCATGATGTATATCTGTTACACTTCTCTTGTAATTTCATGTTTAACAGTTGCATGCTTCCCATGTCTTTTCCATCTCTAGAGCAGTATTATGCATGGCAATGTGCAGTGTTTATAACAGCAGCTATAGTAATGATAAGTTCAGATCTTTAGAGTAGGTCCTTTCAGACGTATTCTGTAGAGAGAGGGGTTCTTCGATCCATTTTGTACATTTAATTCTGCCTGATGGGTAGAATGGGGCTGATCAAAACGACTTATTGTATATGTGATCTCATTCACTGGAAGTGTGTGCAGTGTGTTAGTTCAGCTCAAATTAATTATTCTAATGACTCATGCGGTCTCTTTGTGTTCAGGCATTCACACACAATACTGCAGTTCATCTCAAGATACGTCATATAGATCTGTGTGTTTACATTTACTAACCTTTCAAATTGTACTTAAACCGTCTGTGGTAACATACAGTAATAGACAAAATAGACATGTCACCAAAATGTAAAGGCCAACGCAGTTTTGTTGAACAGTGTCTAGATCTTTAGACTACAGGTTTATTTTGAGCACCAACAAGTAGAGAGAACTGCTGTTACTGTTGTAATGTATTTGTAATTCCATTGCATACAAAAGTCCTGATTGTCCTGATTTAGCATTTAAATCACATAGTTTTATGCCATATTTAGTTTCCTGGGTGCCTGAAGTTCATCCCCGTGGGAAGTTGGAGAGATAGATGGAGGACACATAACTCGTAAAATTTGAGCAAAATAAATGTAGCCAAATTATCATAAATGAACATACAATGAACAACATTTTGGTTTTTGCTATTTTTGGCCCCAAATCAGATGTGTTGCAGACAGCCAAATTAGGGGGCGGCAGTAGCTCAGGAGGTAGAGTTCCCACCCCGCAACCGCAAGGTCGGCGGTTCGAGTCCAGCTCCTCCCGGGGATAAATCTGTCGTTGTGTCCTTGAGCAAGACACCTAACCCCAAAATTGCTCCCCGGGCGCCGTAATGGCAGCCCTCTGCTCCGGCCCCCCTAGCGTGTGTGTTGTGCAATTACTTGTGTGTATCCGTGCGGGATCCGTGATGGGTTAAATGCAGAGAATAATTTCATTAGGTGTGTGCGGTGCTCTGTGCATGTGTGTGACAATAAAGGATAAATTATTATTATTATTATTAGCAGTAGCAGTAGCTACATGTCCTGCCACCAGAGAACCCAGTCATACAGTCTGATCTCGCCACTGGAGTCAGCATGTCACATCATTGGACATTGTTTACTGCTGCAGTAATTATGACGGGACGCATTATGATAACAAAAAACACGACAGAAACATGTAGGATGACATACACTGCAATGCATGTGGCCTTGTAAATGGCATGTTGCTGAGGTAAATATTGAGTGTTTGTCCCAACACTGTAGTAAAGTTATGTGCTGTGTATCCAAACAGGGAGTCAAGAGGACGTGATTCTCTCATATGAACCTGTGATGCGGCAAGAAAGTAAGTAGTCACACTTCTTACTGTATGAAAACGTCTCTGCAAATTCAGGCCTCAGGATGTTTGTCACGATGTATTGGTGTGGTTCACTCTTTTATGGTACATGTGCATTTAAATGTTGCAAATGTGTCATTAGTGAAATTGGTGGAAGCTTAACACCTCTGTCCTCTTGTGTACATGCAAATCATTCCTCACCTACTTTTTCAATTTTCCATTTCCAAACTCATTCCTTAAATGCAAAGATGTGGAATAATGAGACGTTATTTGAAGTTATTGCACTATTTATATTTTTCATTTTGTACTGTGGAGATTTAATTCAACTTGCAAAATGTTGAATATTGTAACCTGATCAGCTCAACTATGGATATTGAGTCTGTTTATAAATCAGATAAATACGAAACCTCCGTAACACCAGTTTAGCCTTTAGACTTTCTGTTGTCTGTGATGGGGAATACCTGGCAGGACAAATCAGACAGAGAACGACTGTCCTAAGTCAACACCACAAGTAACTAGTCTAATAATAGACACGTAATCCTTTTCTCCAGAAAAATTGTTCAATTAAGAAATGTGCAGAAGTTGGCAGACAGACAAAAATGTTTTACTATGTCTTCCAATCCCCACCCCACCTCCACACACACACACACGCTGCAAATACATACGGTAAATACAAATGGCTTGGACGACTTCATCACTGCATAATGCTAATTAAGCCTTATAATGCTGGACATACTATTTTTAACTTTGTTACACTACTCAGTCGTTTTTTTTAAATGTAGTAATATCACCCAACATGGTACTTGATATCTGTAGCATAGGCCACATGCTTGCAGTTCCCCCTTCAGGCCAGTTAGGGTAAGGCCATAGATACATTGTTATACTTGTCAAGTTAAAGTTATTAATAAAATACTTTTAAGATAGATAGATAGATAGATAGATAGATAGATAGATAGATAGATAGATAGATAGATACTTTATTAGCCAGTTTCGGTACAGATTGTATAAAAAAGCACTGGTAGCATAGACAGACAGAACATTCAGAGCAAAACAATATATACAAGCCACAAACACAAAAAGAAGTGCAACAGTTATCATCATAAGTGTCTTGAAGTTTGATTGGAGAGGGAATGGGAGGGGTCTAGTGTGGATGCTTGTAGGAGTCTTTATGGCAGTGGGGAAGAAACCGTTCCTGAAGCGTGAGGATCTGGTGGATGATGACCTGTAGTGCCTCCCTGAGGGCAGCAGCTGGAATAGACGGTGGACCAGATGAGAGGGGTCAGAGATGATGTTGTTGGCACGCTTAAACGTCTGTTGGATGTATAGGGATTCATCTGGGGGGGCTGCAATCAATCTCCAGATATACACCCACTAACACGTGCAAGAAAATACTCACGTGACACATACTTAAACATGCAGTCAACTTTTGCACAATGTTGTCATGGCTTTCAGCAAGCGCATTATTTTCAGGAAATGTTTTTCATTCCAGTTAATTATGCCAGACCCGTCATAATCCTTGGACCAATGAAGGACAGAATCAACGATGATCTGATATCGGAGTTCCCCGACAAGTTTGGTTCTTGTGTGCCACGTAAGTAGTGAATGGAAACAAAGCAAGAATGAATGTTTATTTGCTTGTGGACAACAGTAAACCTGAGAGGACTTGACGGTACAGGTCAGGATTCACCAAGTTATAGCATGGCTACTAACTATCAAGTGTGCCATGATAGTTTTACCGTGACACGGAGCGGTGATAACAATCACTGGATCATGTTGATTACCTCGCTACTCCACTATATATATCCACTGTGGACTCAACTTGACGTTTACGTCACCATTTCAATCCCATCAATGTTCTTGTGTGTACCATAGAGTAGGTTTCCATGTAGATCACTCATGGCCATGGTTCTATCTAAAGCCAATCACAAGGAAAAATGAATTAAACTATTGCTGTTAGCCCCATTTAGATATAATCTCTTATGCAAAGTGACACACGCAAATTGATAATATCATGGAAAGGTTTGGATGAAGTTTAAAGACATCAGTATTGTATTTTTGGTTCGAAGTGGATATATATGTTCAATCAGTATTCTGCAATAGAATACCGGTATATTTACATTTTGATCGTTTTTGTGTTGTGCAGCTTAGTTTTGTGAGCCCATTTTCACTCGTCTTATGGAATTGCATCATTCCTCTGCATTGTGGAATGTGTTTTTCTTCGGCCATGACATTTCCTTTTGCATGTTTTGATTTACCCATCTCTTTTATGTCAATTTACCTTTTAAACCAAATAAAGCTGCTAACAGTTCAGGGCACCAAGGTAAGTGAGTCCACATGTTAAGTTTATTCTTTCTTTCTGATGTTTTTTTTTTTTAGAAAGTGTCATGAAGTGAACCACAAATACTCCCAATAGAATTACAATTTGAATCGAATAATAGTTTGGAGCTGTGAAAACTATTACACTAGTGTTGGGGAATATGGGTTAAAAGGATCCATACGTTAAAAAATAATTTGTACTTTTATCAGGCGAGAGTAGATTTACTGCCTTTGTAGAGGCACAGTAATAATCAGTCAGCTACCTTTCTTTAAAGAAATTTGCCCTAGAAAGGACTTTTGCAAAGTTTCTTTTTGCTGCACCATCCATTTCCCAGCACAATGCATGGAAACAGCATATAATGGAAACTTTGTCAAAGTTGTAACAACGTCATGTTTGAATGGCATGTATCTTGGTAGATGCTAGGGAGAATCCACGCTTGTCCATGTGCTGGAAAACCCTCTGACCCAACTTTTAATATTTCCCCCCCATCATTAGTGCAAATGTCATAACTACCAGTCAAAAAAAAGTATTGGGTATCTTTAAATGTGCTATGTGTAATTTCTTAATATCAATAAATGACTAATATGTTAATTTTGAGGAATTCAGTTGTAGCAGGCTTGGCACGAGAGTTTGGCATCTGGGGTCAAAAGCATCTGGAAGCAGGGCTGTGGTGGTCAAAACAAGAGTCTCTATTAAGGAAGCTCTGGCTCTCTCTGCTGTCGGTTAGGTGGCTGTGGCGGGGAGAGATGCCACACAGTATAATTGCGATAAACAAATGAGACCATTACCAAGAAGATTGATTGGCCTCTACACTGCATTTTACATTATGTGCCACTGGGTTGGATTTGGCAGGAATCCCTGGCACAAAACAGGAAGAGGGCACTAGTTCCTCCAGCGCAAATGGAGCAAGTAGTAACATCCTATTTGTGACAAGAAGCAATGGGTTTATGGGAAATGTAGTCTTAATTTTGAGAAACACTAGCACTATCAATAATACTGGTGGGAAATAGAAGCTACCAATCTTCTCCACTGATGTTAAAACCTTTACATGTAGCACCTTTAAGAGCAATTTGTTGTATGTGTTGTATACTTGTATTTGCTATTAGAAGATCCTCTGTGAGAACCGTAAAAGGAGTATAGGGAGTGTCTAGTGGTCTTGTTAGGACACACCATGCTACTTAACTAACAAACATACTCTCTCCCCTGCACCAAAGATACCACTCGACCGAAGAGGGACTACGAGGTGGATGGGCGAGACTACCACTTCGTAATGTCCAGAGAGCAAATGGAGAAGGACATCCAAGAGCACAGGTTCATCGAGGCGGGGCAGTATAACGATAATCTGTACGGAACAAGTGTCCAGTCGGTGAAATATGTGGCTGAAAGGGTGAGGCTCATGAACTGGCCATTGAAGCTGCACGAGGCAATGTTGCATGTTTACATGTCCGAATTGCAGCGAGAGGTAACTGTTTGAAAGTGACGTCAGTAAACTGCACGCTCATGTTTACCAAGCGGTCTGTGGTCGCTTTATATCAAAGGAAACCTATGTATTTTGACATACAAATGTTGCCTAGCGCAGCTTTAACATTATAACCATGTGAGAGATTGTGTGCTTCTGAGGTAAAACCCTTCTAAGTCCCTCCCTACCCCTGTCTCAGGGTAAACACTGCATACTGGATGTGTCCGGAAACGCCATCAAACGACTACAAGTAGCACAACTCTATCCCATTGCCATCTTCATAAAACCTAAGTCTATTGATTCGTTAATGTGAGTATTAACTTAGTCTTTTATACCCGACCACATAAATGCATATGGTTTCACCGTAATAACGCAGCCTTCCACTTCGGTTTTGCTTCATCTTATTCGAAAGAGTTATTGGGACTTATTGGGAACTAATTAAATAGGTTAAGTGAAAATCGGAGGCAGGACCATGTTTGTGTGATGTTTTCCACCATCCCTTTCTGCCTAGGGATATGAATAAGAGACTGACAGAGGAGCAAGCCAGGAAGACGTTCGACAGGGCTATGAAGCTGGAGCAGGAGTTTGGCGAATTCTTCACAGGTATGATGTGAATAAGTCACAGGTGCAAAAGGAGTCACATTTTCTTGGCGCCCCATCCAGACTTAACTGTAGTTAACATAATGTTTAAGTGAACTCCTGCCGTTATGAAGGGAACGCTCACTGTGTGGAATAGAGTTAGAGTCGGTTTGCCAATGTATCAGGCTGATATTGGCCTGGTATTAAATATCAGTGTTGTCCACCTCCAATATGATCAGTACTGCACTGGTTGTTAACCTGAATTGATTCTAATGACGTTTTGTTTAGATTCCACATATAAGTATGCATGAATATGTGATTATTAGTAGTAGTGGAAATACATGTGAATTCAAAGCACATGTGCTTTTTGGACATGTGAAGTTGTGAAATATGTTTTTTCACACATTGAACAAACAAAAACACTTTTCACCTCTGAATTTAAATTTGAAGTACAAACTGTCAAATGTGACGTCAGAAAACAACATGAGAAAATAGTTTGACATGATAACCAAAACGTACGTGCTTTGAATTCACATGTGTAACTACTTTACATGTGACTTTTTGGATCCTAGATTTCAATACTTGCCATTTGAGGTTGTTGTTTTTTGGCATTAAAATTGTCAACTTTAAAGATATTGAATATCGCATATCGGCAGCTTCGATCCGACAATATCCGTATCGGCCTTCAAAAAAACGATATCGTTCGAATCCCAGTGTGGAACCATTTTATGCAGGAAAACCAAAGACAATGATCTCATATTTAAGACCTCAACTATGAGGCTTCACGGGTGAAAAGGTGCATGCAAGACTCTGTTACAGTCTCAAGTTGGTGTGCCTGTCATACATAAATAGTTCACTTTGCTTTGCAGCTCTGGTTCAAGGAGACACCTTAGAGGACATTTATAACCACTGCAAACTGGTGATAGAGGAACATTCAGGACCCTATATCTGGATCCCTTCAAAGGAGAAACTATAATAACTCATCACCCTGGCAGGGAGTTTGGACTGCTAGACACTAGTAATAATTTGTAACATATGATATCTGTAATTATTGTGAATATTTTTTTGTTTGTTTAGTTTTTGTTGGGTTATTGTTTCTTTTTTCACTCTCAACATGAATGTTCCTGAATGTATACCACAAAGTTTTAGAAAATGTTAGGTCTTGAAACATGAACCATTTGAATATTTATTGATTATTTGCAACAACAACAAAAAGACACCCCAAAAATGCAATGAAAACTACATAAATATGGGGTACGTGTTCTCAACGACACTGTGTGGAATTTCAAATGGGAACCTGGAGATATACTGTACACTACAAATGTCTTTGCTTCGCCAACGCTGGATGGAAAATAATTTAATTAGTTTAATTTGCCTCCAACATCCCCCCCCTGCATCTATGCATTTGCACGGCTCCTGAACGCAGCTCATCTCTTTTTGTTTGTTTGCATTTATTGCTTGAATTACTTATTTCTTCCATTCATGACACGGAGGAGTCCAGGTTTAAACGTTTATTTATTTGGTGTACGATTTTCCGTCTGTTTGTACAATAATGTTTCTGTTATGGAGTCCTTGACATTTCTCGTCCGGTTGCTTCAATGACAAAGATAAGCAAAGCGAGAAGACTAACACTATATTTTGCTACTTATATTGCTAGAGGGCACAAAAGCACAGACATATTTATTATCGAAATACACCTTTGATTGAAAATGTAACTAACAGAGCGTATTTTATTTGAGTGATGTACAGTATGTTGTGTGTGTTAGGATGGACGGGAATATTGTTACGGTAAAAGAGACCTTAGATGTTCACAGTTTGTTTGTTTTGTTGTTGTAGAGATGGAGGAGGGATGGCTGGGCAAAATACTGACAGGGATAGAATTTTAACACTTTCCACCAACATGTTATCTTCTCTTTTGGAACAAATATCAGGACAATAGTTGAAGAATATGAAGGAAAAGAAACGTATAGTGCTTTCTTAAAATATTACAAAGCAATTTCCAACTAACAGAACAGACAAAACGGTTCAAACAGAGAGGGCAGAATGTAAAGAAAGTAAAGATAAAGTGAAATAGAGTCAAACATGTGTTTTAAAGAACTGGGTAAAGTACCAAATGTGGATGTAACAACTCTCATTAAGAAATGGAAAGACTGTAAAGGTGAGTTTTTCAACGTGACTTTGAAGAAGATACTGATTTAGAGAGCTTGTTCTCCTCCAGTAGGTTGCTCCAAAGCCTAGAGGCCCTGATGGAAAAGGTAGAATCGTTTGTTTTTCAGTGGGACGATCTGGGGCTGCACTGGTTCATACGGGATTAACCATTCCGATATAGCCAGAGGCCGTACTCAAACAAGCCTTAAAAGCAGTCAGTACAATGTTAAAATTAATTGTAAAAACTCACAGATAGCCAGTACACACAGGCTAAAATGACTAGGGTTAGATCGATATATGGGGTCGATATTGGCTTTTTCATTAAATATCAGATATCAGTCATGGTCGTCTATGCCGATACGATGGCGGTTCCACCCTGACCACAGTTACATAAAAACAGCTTGGAGTACCTGCAATTACATTTTATGTATTTATTTAATTGCTCAGTTGTGTTTGGCTATCCGCAACTTCAGTCTGAAAATATTGGTATTGACCTTCAAAAACCCATATTAGTCAAACCTTAGCGATTACATCTCCTGCCTCTGGCTTAAAGACCGAGTTACATTAATAAATGAAAGCATGGATGACGTTTTCAAAGTTGCCATGTGATAATAAAGGCCTTAAGAGATATGTCTTAGCTAGAGAACTCATGACTGAACAAGCCGTTTGACCCATCAGAGTCAGATCTGGATCAAAAAACGCCCTTAAGTTATTATCAGAAGACTTGACAGCAGCAGAGAGGCAGCCAAGACTGTCCTGAATCAGCTAAAGGGAGCTGGGAGGGCCGAGTAAAGCAATCGGGTTGAAGAGAAGTGAATGATGCCCAGGGAAGAGGTGATCTGTCACCCTGCTTAGACAACTCAACACGATATATCCATAATATATAGTTCACTCACCAATGGCTTGCCTTGTTTGAAAGGGCACACAATTTAGTACCTCGCTTTGTGCAGGAAAAAAAAGAAAGAAATAATGATGTACTTACAGCACTTGGAATGACTAATGCATCTACCGGGGTGATAGCCTTCCTGTTCGGTTAAACTGCAATGCCATTGGCCAGTAGATTCTCATCACAAAAAAAGTGTGATTAATATATATTCTAGTATTCTTGCTATTTGATTGAGACAGCATGTTTCATCCAACTAGTTAACAATGACCTTACATTAATGGCAGGTATGTTTCTGATCAGTGGGACACTTCAAAAGTGCACTTATTCATCGTTTTAGGTCATAAAGAAAATAGGCACTGTATGATACCATCAGTAAATCCAACTTTAGATACAAATATAAATCAAATAAATTCATTATCATGGAAAACGGCACATTTCAAGTTAACCAAGTGAAACCTGTGAGAACTGAATCCCGACCTGCTAGTATGGACCACGTACCTGTAGTAGATTGATAAGAAGCACTTAAAATGCATTGCCATTTCTAGAATGAGTACAGTATGTACCTTGAAGATGAAAACGATGTATTACTATGTACAGATAGGATCTTGTTTCAATCCCTTGTCATCATGTGTAGATATGTGTGGCTGATAGCAAAACACAGATCACAAATTGTTCAGCACAGATATGTTTAGATCGACACGGTTTCTCCAGTTTTTTCGCAATATATTTGGGGATGTCTGGTATCATTCCTTTGCAAAGTTTCCATAACTTATTGGTCACCACTTGCCTTAACAGAGTAGGTTTATATCACAGATAAAAGCTTATAAATGTACTTTTGCTTTGAGGATAGAACATTTAATTGAATCCCCCTTATGCATCTACACTGAAAGAAGGCTGAATAAATTGTAACATATATAATATTATATTAAGGCCGTTGTAGCCTTGTACTGATAAAGTTAGAGGCTGTAAGGTAGCATTACTGAAGAGATACTTTATATTTAGCAATTTTATCTTCAAATGAACGTGTCTGGCAAGAAGAAAAGCTTTTAAAATGAGTGGTAAAAGACTAGACACAAAACAATTTTGACAACTTTTTTTGACCCAAATTATATTACCCAGCAATATCATTACATGTATAAAGAAAATATTGGTACATGGCTTGGTAATTTTGCTATGATATAATACTTCCAAAATCATCATTAACATTGTACCAAGTGATAGTTCACAGTCCAGTGGGGATTTTTCGTTACGGATGTCTGACCTATGCATGTTGCTACAGTCTTCTATTCCCTGTGGATGTGCAGTATTCAACATAACTGAACCATAAAGTGGTATTTGTTGTGTTTAAAGACATGATCAAACTGCACATTTTATCAATCAACCAGATGTGTCTATTTTAAACAAAAATTGTAAATACAATTTAAATTTAAAGATGGGTGTCCAAGCAATATGTTTTGGCTCTTGCATTCTGCATATTTCCTTTTTTGATGTCAGTAGCAAAACCTCAATTAATTCACAATAATGACTTTCCTGCCCCTAACAATATTAACCCCCTTTAAAAACTCTAAAATGTACACAAAACTGAGCATTTAATCTTTTAACATGTAATAGTTTGTTGAAAAACATTTAGCAGGCCAAATACTCTACAAATTCTAATATATACTGTATATACAGTATATACATAGCAGTACCCAATGCCTCCACACAGAGTCCTCCCATAATGCCAGTTCTGTTTTCAATCATGTGCATCTGCAGGATCTCCTAATCAGTTTATCGCTATTTTTCTGAATTCTTTTTAGTTTGTGTCCGTTTTTCAGTAAGCAGTTATTACATTGTTGATGATGGTGGTAGTGGTGATGATGGGGTCTGCACTTCGAAATATGTACCAGGCATATTTTAGACCTCAATGGTTGAAATAGTATTTATTTTCAAAGCCAGGGCTTAGCATGAATGAATGAATGGAAGAAGGTGTTAACGAACGAAGCGATAACATTGTTCATGTTGATTTGTATTACATCCGAGAGCAGAAAATTCAAGGATATGACTGAACTTCATCTTCCTCTTGAAAACAAAACATCCTCACTTAATAATTACCTCTTTTTTGGGGGGAAATACACTAATTGCATCTCACTAGTGTTGACTTTCATTTTGCTATATATGTGTATGTTTTTGGTGCTGCTGTACCAGGTAATGTGTCCGTTTGTAGGTTTCTTGTTCCATCCAGTTTGGTGTTGGTATCATGCTAAGGGTTTAGGGTACAGATGATACAATGTTAGGCCACATGTTAGTCTGGCCATTTTTAACAGTGCAATAAATCAGCAATTGGAGCCAGTCAGTTTGTTATTGATCTACCATTATTTCCAGATGTGATGTTAGTCCTCCTAACATGCGGGTGTGCTCTAGAGTTAGATTCCTTCAGATGAGATTAGGTTTATACGTCATACATCATTTTATACACCAGGCTTGTACAACAAATTGATGCACTTCTTTAACTTTTTGCAAGCAAATGGCGCTTGATTTGATTACTTCCAAAAAAGATTTACACATGAAATGTTTACAGATGCTCAGTGACAAAAAAAACTGTCAGCAACAGTTTTCATCTCTTCAGTTTTAAAAAGATGAAGTTTTGTCTTTTTTGATGCCATAATATAGAAGAAAATAATTGATAGGTAGATTCTGTTATGGTGATGTGGAAATTTGACATCTAAGGATGAGCAGTTCTACAAAAACCCTGTCTTGAGTGCAGTCATTACGTCGTTTCCTTTGGGTTGTCTACTTTTACTCAGCATTGTTCTAAACTTTCACGTCTTTTCAGTATGAAGATACCATGCACTTAAAAGGAGGCAAATATATGCCATATCTGATATACACATTTGATTGTAGGTATTTTATTTTTTGTTAATCTGAGTGGTGAACATACTTGTTTTTGTGGAGGCTGTACATTTACTTGACACTGATGTTGCTTCTTTTCAAAATCTTTTGAAATTGTTTTGTTTTTCTTTTCTTTTTTTAACATTTTGCATCTTTTAAATGAAAATGTTACGAACATGGAGAACATGTATTATGTTACTGTATGCACACCTGTTTGCTTTGATTAACTACTTTAAGAGCATTGCTGTATATATAACATTACTACAGCAACCATCTTTTCAAAAGGAAATAAAAAAAAGTGTGATACTTTTAAAATGACCTTTTTCTTATTCTTTGTTTAGCTTTCTGCGTGTGAGTGTGTCTTTGGCAAGGGTTGGGAAGTGTGTGTGTGTGTGTGTGCGCGCGCGCCTCCAGTGCCCATTGGTGCCATTGGTATAACTTCTAAATGATCAAAACAACAAATGCAACACAATAACAGAAGTACTTAAGTATAAAATTATAATTCACAGTGTTTCTTATAAGGCACTGAACCATACTTCTGGTTTAAGCTGCAGGAGTCAGTTTGAAACAAATGCACCGAAGTGATGACACTCCCACATTTGCTAATTGTATTATTAAGTGCCACAACAAAAAAGATGCTTGATGCATTGAAAATAACATTTACAGAAAGAGTAGACACGTTTAGACCTCACATGATCTTTTTCAGTGTCAAAGTACAAAATATGTAGACAGGACAGAGCCAATACCAGTTGGCACAATTATGCACACCACAGAGGGCAGGGAGCACCTGATGGTTTAGTCTTGAGTCACCAATGACAGTCAATCCAAAAACAAATTACACATCACTAGTGCAGGTATCAATCTTCCCCTTACAGGAGTGTCAACAGTCTTTTAAGTAAATGTTCCCCTTTGGAGCTAAAGGTACGTAACAGTCTCCAACACAAATAGCCCTTTCAGGCAACAGGCATGTGTTGTGCTTTCGGCGATCTGCGCTAGGATGTGCGCTCTTGCCCACCGGCTTCCCTGTCAGCGTCTACTGACACGCAGATAGAGAGGAAGAGGTGAAGTAGGTGCAAGTGAAGCTTGTTGACTGGCTGGATCACTCTAGGTTCTCTCTGCCTCCCAACCAACACCACCCCTCTTGCCACGAACCCTGCCCCCCAACTTAGGCCAGGGGTGTTGTCCGGCCGACAACCGACCCCCCCTCCCCAGAGCCGAGAGGAAGTCTGCGACCGCCATCTGTGCCCCTGCCCATAGATCACTTTGAAATTAAAAGGCTGTGAAGCCAGATACCAATGAATGATCCATACACTGGCATCCTTCATGCGGTGGAGCCAGCGGAATGATGTGATCACAACAGGCGGAACTGCTACCCCAGGAGGTGGTAGTGGAGGGTGACAATCACCCACTTGATGGCAAGACCGTTCTTTACTGCAGTGCTGTACTTAGCCTCATGCTGGCCTCAATGGTTGCTATTTTATTTGTCTGAGGACAGACATGCCCACATCCCAAATAGTACCCTCTGTCCACCCAGTTGCATACATCTTCAGGTTAGCCATGAGCCCCACCCACCTCAAAGACTCCAGGACATACCTGCAGGTGCTGCATAAGCTGCTGCCAGCTATAGATAAAGATGTCATTGAGCCATGACAGCACAGCACCCGGTCCATGAGTTGTTGTTAGGCAGTGGGTGACCCAAACAGCCCAAACATAAGAGTACAAAAGTGTGGAGAAGGCCATTTTCTCCCTGGACTCCGGTGCCAGTAGCCTTTGGTCCAATCCGGTGTCAAATAACAGTGAACAATGCCTAACCGATCCAGCAGTTCTTCAACCCTGTACATTGGATAGGCATTGAGGTTAGATGCTGCATTCACCTCGCAATAGTCCACAGAACAGTGTAGTGCCATTGGGCTTGAGCATAGGCATGATGGGGCTACACCAGTCACTGTGATGCTCTTGCATTACTCCCACTTACAGCATTGCTTTCAATTCTGCCTGAAGAACTTTTCATTTGAGTTCCTGCAAGCAATGTGGCGGCTCCACACCGCTCACCCAGGGAGAGTCTCTGTGTGGTGGTGTATGAAGGCAGGGGTGAAAATCAACATCAGCAAAACACTTTTGTGATGCTGTTTCCTCTGCTCTCTGGCCTGGTGAAAGATTATCACAAAGAACAGCGTTGGAATTGGATGATTATGGATCCTCTGGTCCTCACCCATCTCTCTAAATCATCGTTGTAGCCAGAGACACGTGCATAATCTCAATGCAAGCTTTTCTGAGATTTGCTATGCGACGAAAACCTCTCAACACTAATTAATCCTTCTTACAGCGTCCTCTCCCGGTGCCCTGGGTGTCCTCCCACAGTGGTTCTCCGCCAGGGTTACCATTGCATCCAGGGTGGAGGGCTGGTGGCACTAGACCGCTTTCAAGACCACCCGCTTGATAATCTCCTTGTTTGTCTAGTCCCCCAGACTGCCACCGCCTGCCTGTGTCGAGGAGTTATTGTGCATAGGAGAAGGGCCATCTTCATAGGCACCTTGCACCTTGTCCATGTCGGCTCTTTCAGGATGATGGCTGACTGTGGGTCACCAGCTGCGCTGGTGAGCATGGGAAGCCTTTAAAGCCTTTAAAGACCTAGAGGACGGCTTGCATCATCTGCTCAGTGCCTGGTAATGTTGCTGCTGCGTATAGAGCTAACTCTCCTGCAGGCGAGCAAGGGGATTTCGTACTTGTGCCAGTGCATTGTGTCCTTCCATTTCCGGGTTGTGGCACCACTGTGACAACTGAGCAGTCCCTTATCGGTCTCTGAGGAGGAAGAGCGCTGAAGAAGAGCGTTCCGGTTCTCACCCGTTTATGTGGCATCAACCTAATAAACACAAATAACATTAATTCAATCTTTCCAGGGATACAGGGAACAGTCTCTAAATAAATGCTCCGCCCAGGGGCTAAAGGTACCAGTCTGCAACACAAATAGCCTTTTCAGGCAGACAGGCATGCGGTGTTCTGCACTTGGATGCGCGTTCTGGCCATTCAGTCTGCCGGCTCCTCTGTCGGATGAGAGATGATAATTGTACTCAGGTGCAGCTTGTTGACCAGCTGCTCTAGGCTGTCTCTGCCTCCCAACCAATCCCTGCTCTGCTTGCCACAACAGTTATTCCAGGCTCATAATGTTTTACAATGTGTCAGGATTCAGGAAACATAATGCATCAATGCGTCAATTTCTGATGTGATTATATATAATGCATACACATAACACGCTGATAATGTGCTTATGATGCCTTACAACGCACTTTGAGTGAAGTGTTACTTGTCAAGCAATGAAATATGTGGAAGTGAATGACTGCATTTCTCATTTAAAGGAACATTCAGGATTTTTAGAAGCCTTTTCTTTTACTTATCACCAACCAAATACTTTCCGGACATCCAAAAGTTTCTGTTTCTAAGAAACTGGTATCAGCTTCCTGTTAACATTTGTTAGCAGAAAGTCAAAGGGAAATGATGTAATGTCCCAAAAGGGAACTTCAATAGAGTATTCAAGGGATATTACAGCGATACCACAGGAGATAAAACATACCATAAGGTCCAATGAAAGGTTACTATAAAACTACCTTAAGGTCACATAAACTCATTATTTAGTACCCCAGAAACTATACTGTAGGAATATTCTAATGATTTTTGTTAAATGCACAACACAAATAACCATTAACATTACTGGGTGCTAATATTAGCTTGTTATCTACTGGTTTTTCTTTGACATCACAACTTCACAACATAAGTCCAGGTCTGTCAGCTGTTTTGTGACAATGAATCAAGCCACGTTTTTATGGTTATGCAGTTATCTGACAACAGAAACAGAAATACATGTCAATGAAGTTTCATACACAGAAACATTGAAAAAGATTGACAGAAAGCGGGCTGCTTATTATTACTGCCAATGACGGGAACCACTTCCTGTACCTTCACTTCCAGGTTGGAGCTCCACTCTATTTCTATTTATTTCACTAATTGTGTTCGCCCTCTGTGCTGTTTCAGTTTAGACCTACTCTCGTTGACTTTGGCTCTTTTTATTGTAGCCACAGCAGGTGCTCACGTTAACGGTTTCCTTTGCTGACATGAATTCAGAGTAGGTTTCCACATAAATTCATTAAGCCACTAATGGGGTGAACTGACTCTCAAATTGTGTAGAATCTGAGTATATATATTCCTCCTGTGTCAACCATAATCTGTTAATTGGTTTCATTTGGGATTGCCTCCAGGGAAAGTATGTGTAATATATATTTCTTAATATATGAATGCTTCAAGTTATTTGACATTCTGACAAAATTGATATTTCATCCCCTTCAATAAATTTCAATGAGTTTTAAAGGTGTAGGTTGAACACAAGCACATTGGAATAAATGGTGCAATTATGGACGGCAGAAGGGCAAAGTTTGAATTAGCATTTTGCAAGAGAAGGTGACAAATGATATTTCAATTTGGAACAAAACTCAAAACAAATTTCAGCAATTTCAGCAAAACTGTTTGGAAATGTGAAAATCACACCAAACTGTACCATACCCAGATAAACTGTGCTACCATCAATCCACAGGATGGCATAAATGTACCGTACTACATTACTCATGCCTCATAACCTGGTAGTCTTTTACTAAATATCTAAACATAGCGTATATATTTAAAATATCTTGTCATGAATAATTTCGCTAACATGTGTCTCTTGAGTCTTTGAAGTGGGGTTAGACCGATATATTGGTTTGCTGATATATGGAGCCGGCAGATGGTGTGTGGCTGGTATTACATGGTACCTACCATCACTGCTGAAGTGGCCTTGAACGTGGGACTGAACCCCACGCTGCTCCAGGGGGCGCTGCACTGCTGCTCCCTGACCTTTCTGAAGAAATGCATGTCTGTGGTTGTGTGTGTGTGTGCAGGAGGGGAACCTTCAGTTACATCAAGTGTGGTAATAAAAATGCACTCATCCAACAATTACGCTCCCAAGTTCACAGTAGGAATCAAACTCTGAGATGGCGTTCAGGCACTTTAAGTCATTGTACAATTTAGGCACGTTTGGTAATCCAGGCAAAGACTCCGTCGGGGGCAGCAGGACTTCCAGAGGTGAACTACAAAGAAGTAAGGCGACATGAGGAGGGAGGTCTGCGTTACGATGTGTGTTCAGTCATGTACACATAAATGAGTTATTACTTTAAATGGAAAGCTTTGAGGGTGTCCTGGTGGCTCGGTTGGCTGGTGTGCATACCATGTGGCTGTGGTGAACCTGGCCTTGGATACTTG
>OMOT01089545.1:1875-15135 GCA_900312575.1 Acanthochaenus luetkenii | reverse complement strand
GGAACTAACCGGATGGTAGATTAAGTTAGATATTAACGTTACCACACTAACCAGATCTGGAGGAAGTAACACAGTGTAACCCGCGCGCCTCTCCTTCGCTCCGCTAAATATACCCGCCGGTCTACTATTTTTGTTCAGTATGGCAGACCGTGTGCGTTTTGTCTGAATTCTTTGTACCCGGCCGTAAAATCCAAACAGTGCCCAGACGCTTTCAGCCCAGATGGAGCGGGTTGGATTACTTCTTCTTCTTCCGTGTCCACTTCCTGTCTCAGGCCAAAATGCTGACTAAATGACTGGTAACACAATAACATTAGAGAGGGCGAAGGTGAAGTCCGCCACCTGCTGGGCCGGCGGTAAACAGACATTTTAATGACAAAATGTCTGTAACGTTAGTGCAAAAAAAGGACTGAAAAGAATCGATTTGTGAATCGATCGATAATCGTAGACAATAGAATCGCGATTCTTACATGAATCGATTTTTCCCACCACCTCTAGTAAACAACAACACTCAAGTAAAGTGTATTCTTGCCAAATAACAGTCAGATTTATTTTTACATTGGTAGGAATTGTAACAGTCAAGTAGCATATTAGACACAGATCCTTAGCAAAACCAGTCTCTTTACCTTCAGTTTTTTGAGGTAGCAGTATGTGACATTCTAACAAACGTGATTGAATAAATAGAACAAGACTTCGAAGCCAGTTTCAAACTAGTATAAACTAAGGGGATTTTTTAAAAACTAACTCTAAAGTACTAATCTCTTAATAATAATACATTTTATTTTGTGGCACACTCGGGGGAGACACTTTACATTCAAATCACATAACATTAAAAAACATTACATGAAATCAAAATTACAGTATATAAAATCTAAATTACAGTGGAAAGGAAGGTTTGATAAAGAGTGAAGGTGCGGTGCTTGGTCCTGGTGATAGAAGGTCAGGAGGTTGGCATCAGCTGATCTGAGGTGGCGGGTGGGGGTGTGGCGACGGAGAAGGTTTGTCAGGTATGAGGTAGGGTGCTCGATATGACGATATATATCGTGGAATGATAGAAAAATGTCTATCGTAGATATTTTCCTCTATCGTTTATATCGCTATTGTCCCCCAAAAAGCTGCAGACCTGCTTTACGTCAGTATTTTACGTAATTTCCGACCCCGCTTTACGTTCTCTACATGTGGACTGGAAAAACACACAAACACGGAGGAGCATGACACGGAAAGAAACTCCCCGCAAGCATTCAAACCCCTCCACCCCCACCTCGTCATCAACGCCCACCCACCTCTACAAATCACGCGCACGCACCCCTCACACACACACACACACACTACAACAACAACATGATCACAGCCAGTGGTAATAAACAGACAGACCACAGCGGACCAGAGGCCTCTGCGGATCAAGACGAACCTTAGCAGTTATGAAACTAAATACAAAATGGTCAAAAAAGTTTGCACAGTTTCCTACCTTATCTGTACACAAAGTTCATCCTCCAATCCTTCTTCATAAATTCTGCAATGATTGTCATAGAAGCTGTCTGTATGAATACAACTGGAAATCACAAAGAGCGCATGCGCGAAGTAAGCTGACCGCTTGGCAGCTTTGCCGTTTACAGGACAGATGGATATAGCAGGCTGCGTTACCGCTAGTCAGAAAACCAGACTGCATCACAGTATTGCAGTTTGAAAATAAAATAATTAGGACAGCAATAAATATTTAAATGACATGTTTTAATGTAAATAATGCTTGTTAATTACAAAAAAATTATCCATTAAAAATGAGGGTCACATTGGATTATTGGACTGTATGCAAAGGTACCAAATGATAGATATTGACTCTCTCTACCATGTTTACTCTCTGTGGCTCCAGGATAAAGATACCAAGGTGGGCACATGCGGCTACTGTGGATTACAGTTCAAGCAGAAGCATCATCATTGAGACCCCTCTTCTGTCCTTCCTTTTCTGTGTAAATTGTCATTCTGGTTAATAAATTATATCCACTCTTCGTTCTGTCTCTAGCCAAATTCCTCTTGATGACGCCTGTTTGGACAAATGTAACCTTTTTGATGGCCATCTTCATAATGGGCATAATATTTCAAAATGACTATTGAATATGTTAATTGTAAAATCATTCTTTATTTATATAGCCCTTTTATACAAGTATGTCTCAAAGGGCTTTACATTGCATGGATCATATAGAAAGTACATCACACTACACACATATTTGCATGTCTTTGACTGTGGGAGGAAACCAGAGCACCTGGAGGAAACCCATGCGAACACAGGGAGAACATGCAAACTCCACACAGAAAGGGCCAGTTGAGATTTGAACCCAGGACCTTATTGCTGTGAGGCGACAGTGCTAACCACTGTGCCACTGTGCCGCCCAAAAACTCAACTCAAACGTTATGTATAAAGCACGTTTAAAAACAATTGTGGTGCAGTTCCCCCCGTGACCGAGAGAGGTCAGCAGTGTCCCACATGTTTGGTCTGGGTACAGAATTAAGAACCAAAGTAATGTGTACCCTCTTTATTTTAGACATTGAATTGACTTGAACAAAGTCGGCTGTTTTAAATTAAAAAGACACTAAGGGGTTTTTAAGTAGTAATTGCAGTTAAACTGGTTTGGTTTAGTTTGACCCATAAAAAGCCAGCTGATTTGATTGATACTGTAGTGAGATGAGGGCCACACTGCACTTTCACTGTTAAACTGATGGCTTCACTGCAATTTTTGTTTACATTAATGATTGTTTAATTGTGATATCAGTGCTTTGAACCTGCTCTCATCAATAAGTGATAAGCTGCTCTGTTTGTCATGAGGAGCGTTGAGAGGACCATGAGCATCGGCCCTCCCTAGTCTGCACTGTAGTCTCGCTCTGCAAAGCCTGGAAGACATCAGGAGGGAGCCAGCCTGATAAGACACAGCAGCGTGGAACAATGCATGTTTGAAGAAGATGTATATGTATATATATTTCATCAGGCTTATTCTCCATAGACCTCTGCATGCCAAATTGGCCTGTGCTCGGCTCAATACTCCAGACAGCGCTAGCCTGTCCTGTCCCCAGTGATGCAGCCAGTGGAACTGCATTTTCCACACCATGGAGCTCAGGTTGGGAGGAGTAGTCAGGCTGATATAATTGGCCCTGGTGACTCCTGGAAGTGTGGCTTATGCTGTAGTTAACCCCATCTATAATCAGGACAGTTTGGATGATTGAAGGGGAGAGGGGAGTATTGTTAAAATGAGGCAGGTAAGCTGGGTCAATGTCAGAGAGTTGACTGGTTGGCTTTGTGGTTGGTAAATTTAAGCTGTTCAGAGGTGGTGGGTGGTTGAGTAATGCTAGGGGCAAAATTTTAGGATGAAACTGAGCATATGAATTGTGTTGAATTAAACAGCACACTGTTTAATTATTCATCGCTCTTAAATTTAGCACACACCATAATAGACAGAATGGTAAAAAATGTCACGTCAGACTCATCCAAGTAGACCAGCTCATTCATGTGTTCAATGTTGAACCATCAAAACACCAGAGGTCTAGCTACATCCAGTTATCCACTTTCTGTCTGCATAATCTTAGATAGTAATTGAGAATACCACTCTTAAGAATATGTGACCTGGTTATGTTGTAATCTGTGAAAATCTCCTTAATACTGGGCCACACAATAGATAATGGAGTAAAATGACTGTCTGTATTCCTTAACACAGTGCCCCCTCCAAAACAATCACACTCTACCCAAAACTTCCTCCTCGCTATTGTAAGTGCCCTATTAAAATATTCCTCCTTTTAGATGTGTTTATATTACAGCACTTTAGGCTCATTATGGAGCTCCCTGCAGCCAATTATCTGAACATTCACTTCTAGAAGTCACTGTGACCAGAAGGGGCTCATAGACACAGATCTGGGAGCAGCGTGTCCTCCAATCCATACTGTATAAGGCAAAACTGAAAACTGACCTTTGGTCATTGTCTGGGGGCGACTCCACTCAGCTCCACTTCAGAGTCAGGTGACAGAGCTCCTGACCTTTACCATGGAAATAATGACTTGTTCTAGTGCCAGGAGCTCAAAGGGTTACCACAGGGAGTGAGACACCTCTGAAGACGTGACAGTTTTTGGAGGAGGGAGTTTGCACTCAGCACTGTTAGCCTCGGAAAGCCAAAGTGTGTGTGACAAGACGCAAGAGACGTCTGTGTGTATATGTATGTCAGCGTGCGTGGTTATGTTTGTGTGTGTTTGGGTATGGGACAGTGTTGAGAGGGAATAGGTGTCAGACTGAAGGAGTAATTTGAAGTTGTCAATACTTCCTGTGCAGACATTCCATTACAAATATTAAATGTAGATGTCGTGACCCACAAAAGGTTCACAGTGTATTTGGGGAATAAAATAATAAAACAAGATTAATTGTAAATAATCTCAAATAAAATGTCACTTACACACCAACATTATTGTCCTCCATCTTATGTCTGGGTGGAAACATTTAATATTTTATGCAAATGCCATGTTTTGCCTATTGCCTCTCTGTTGATTCTCCCATAAGCACAAAGGAGCAAATAGTGCCTGTTGGTGTGATCCAGACACTTGTCTTAAACAGCGGGTTAACATTCCCTGACCTGTAAAGGAACACAGTGGGGCTTAATCACATCATATGGCCCAGAGAGCAGGCCTTCGTGTCAGACTCGCTGTGTGTCTAGAGTAGACTGAGGGGAGTAGAGACGAGGGGAGTAGGGGGGGTGAAATAGAGATGAGGGTTAGGGAATGACTGGGGGAATTCAAAATATTTGTTTTTGTGGTGAAATTTATGTAGGATTAGATGCCATGCATTTTTAAATATGGTGGGTGGTCTTTTTTTTGTGTGTGTATGAAACATTCTACAGGTCCTGGAGCATCTGTTCAGATAGATGTCATCATGAACACCAGTACGTACCAATATATTAAAATAACCACCCCTCTCCCAATGAGCTTACAAGATTTCCACACTTTTGAATGCAATTCACTTCTGATTATCTGCTTATATACGTACACATATAATACAATTAAACAGGAAGTGTCTAGACAAGTTTATACAGTTTAAAGCATTTTTTATCATGAAAAATTTGTTTAAGCAGGTGTTTCCAAACTTTTGACTGGTACTGTACATTACATTTTTCATCTACCAGACATTTGGCTGGTGAGCTAAAAAGTTAATTTCGGACCCTGTCTATGGGTGAGAACAAGTATAACCTTATCTCTCGTAACCCCAATCGGTACTGGGCCAACCTTTTATGTGAGTGCCATTCTGTGTCCATCATGACACTCCCTTCTGCCCGTTTGAAGTCAAATTCAACTGGTGATTTTAGAAAAGGAAAATAAATTGTAGCACATCTGTTACATTCCCTTCAGATAGGAAAATAAAAATTCTACCCAAAATGTATGAAATGCATTTACAGCCTATCACAATGGGATCCTGTCCAACAGTGTGAAGAAGAAAGAAAAACGAAGTCAAATGTGATTATTTATCTTAAAACTTACTTATTTATGAGGCAGAAACAGAATTAAATTATCGGTGGAATTCATCCTGAATTATTTAATCTGAAATGGCTCATTCCATACAAAGCCCCGGCAGATCCCTTCTCTCTTCTGATAAATACTTTATCACCATTCCTAAATCGAAAACAGAGCAGAAAGACGGGGGTGAAAATTATAATAACTCCCCTCACTTTTCATTGTAGTGTTTTCTTCAAGAAAGTGTTGGTTGAAATGTTTTGGGAGTCCTACATTTGTGAACCTTTGGTTAATCATGTAAGCTGATGGAAATGTCATTTTTTTTAAATGTAGGCAGCCTCTGTTCTCTGTTTATTTCTATTGTGTTCCTTCCTATTGGTTGTATGGCAAGATCAGCGATGTGGATAAAGATTTGCCTATTGAGTGTGACTCTTACTCAAAATGACTTAAAAGGTTCTATGAGGCGTTTTGTGCATAGTGGATTTTCTCGCAGTCCCATTTTGACAAAGTAAAAAGCCGCCTAATGAAAAGGTACGCATCGCTGATCTGGAGCCGAGGTGGAAGTTGCATCGATTTAACAATTTAGCAGCACCCTCCTCTGTGTGTTTCCATTAGTCACGGCTGAATACCACCCACTTCCCCCCTGTCACTTCCTCAAAACACACAAACACACACACCCGCAGCCAATGCTATGGAGCTATATTCCACTATTCCTGAACAGTATTTACCGCATCTAAACTAATACGAATCGCAGCAACCAGTAATGGTTTCAGCACCATGGACAGGGCACACTCAGAGAAAACTTTGCCATGCTGCGGAATACACCTTTTATTTTTGTGACTCAGTGCATGTGCAGGCTATAATACAATTGTACAATATTGGATATGTTTCATGTTTGTGAACCATACAACCTTGCTGCAGGTTTGTGGTGACAATTTTTAACTCTTAAGAGTCAAGGTATAGACATTTGGCAATGAGTGGGGCCCATATTTAGCATGCTTTTTACAGTCTATGTTGTAAGAGAGATAGGGGCTATGAAAATGCCAAAATAGATATTGTTAATCGTTAACAGTTAGGTCAAATCACAACAACAAAATATTAACTTTTTTCAGTCCAGCAGTCTTTGAAAATGCTATTTATTTTGTGTTGGTTAGTCACCATAGTGTGGGCTACAAAGATGACGTTGGCCTAATATCTTCAAAGGATTGTCCTGGTATTCTACTCTCCATCATGGCATCGTTCAACCCTTTCCACACCGCCGCTGGTTTGGGCAGCGCCTTGCTCAGTAATCTCTGTTGGAAAGAAGAGTTGTCGAAAACACCATCCACCCATTTTCTGAGCGTGGCTACCGATGAATCCTGCTGCCTATCTGCCATGGTTAGCCCCATATTTGAAGGATACCCAGGAGGACCCAGTTGATGACAGCATACATGGAGGGTATTCCATCTGCAAACTGGGATCCAAAGAAACAGCAGTATGGGCGATGGACCAAATCTTCGATTTGGTGTCTGTACTTTGGAGGTCTGATCCAAAGTAGAAGGCATAGTTTTGGTGTTGGACCGATGTGAGTTTGGGACAGTCTGGAGACAATCTCTCTTTTCCATGCAGTGGGTCTGGGTTACATGTAAGATGCCCATGGGAGAGATCTGTCGTTGGGGTTGCTGCATTATCCTCAATTAGAAATGGTGGTTTTGGTTCACAGTCAGAACCATCTGACTCCAGCAGGTCGAAGTCCTCGAGATCACTCTGCAGATCTGCACACCGTTGATCTGCAATGATGAATAATAAAGTCGACATTAAGTCTACAATTATGGAACAAGTGCAGCTATAGAGCAAGTGCAACATTCGAAACAAGTGCAAACGTTGAAGCAAGCAAAAATATGTTAAAGCAGGGTTTTGGGTATCACTTACCAGGCAGTTCTTTCTCACTTTTGATTGGCCCATCAGCTCTGTCATCAGAGCTCTTACAGACCTGTGGTGACCATGTCGCCTTGTTCTCCTTCTTCAGCCTTCTGCGTGCATTGGCAAACCATGTGGACACCTGAGGGAGGGAGGGAAGGAAGGAAGGAAGGAACGACTCATCGGTTGATCAGTTAATTCTGTTTGAAGATGTTTTGTCATGAGGAAGTCAGCTAAACTTCATTAAACCAGTGCATCCTTAAGTCCCATTTTCCCACAAGCAGCCCATACCTGTGTGAGTGTCATCCTAGTAATGATGGCCAGCATGATCTTCTCTCCTTTGGTGGGATAGGGGTTCTTCTGGTGCTCCTGCAGCCAGGCCTTCAGGGTGCTGGTTGTCTCCCGGGTGGCATTTTTACGCTGTGAAGCACCATCAGAGCATGAATACCTGAAGAAGTAGGTGATGTTCAACAGACAACAGGATATTTGTTTATCTTAGGCTGTAAGAAAAAGTGTAAGTCAGCTGTCCTAAGTGAAGGATATTTGAGAGACACCCCTCATTACAAAGATCTAGCCTATAGAAATCTATGATAAAGTTTAGAGGGACACTATACAGATATCTCAGGAAAATGATGCCATAAAAGTACCATAAAGTATGATAAGGTCACTAAACTCTGTTGAGTACCGTAGACACACTATGAGTCCCCATGGGAATATAATTCACCTGAGAGTCAGCTGTCCCAGGTGAGTAAGTGCAGAAATTAGAGAATTGTGAATTGAGATCCTACTCTCACCTATGGCCATGAAGGGTGGGTCATGACCGAAAGAACGAGATTGCGGATACAAATCCCCAAATGGGTTTACTCAGGAGGGTGGCTGGCATCTCCCTTAGGGACAAGGTGAGAAGCTCAGTCATCCGTGAGAGACTCAGAGTAGAGCCGCTGCTCCTTTGTGTCAAAAGGAGCCAGTTGAGGTGGTTCTGGCATCTTGTAAGGACACCACCTGGTCGCCTCCCTAGGGAGGTTTTCCAGGCACGTCAAGCTGGGAGGAGACCACGGGGCAGACCGAGGACTAGGTGGAGGGATTATATCTCCACGCTGGCCTGGGAACGCCTTGGTATCCCCCAGTCAGAGATGGTTAATGTGGCCAGGGAAAGGGACGTTTGGGGCCCCTGCTGGAGCTTCTACCTCCGCGACCCGACTTCGGATAAGCGGTTGAAGATGGATGGATGGTGAATTGAGATAATAAGATCTAACTACAGCACATTTACTCTTTAGCCTAAACAGACCTTGACTTACCCATATCTGTCGTAGGGATATTGTCCGAATGTGTATTCATAAGGGTAGTAGACAGGAGTTTGAGATGTCCCCATATGCACAGATGCAGCTCCGTCTTTGGGATCTAGTGGACCCTTCAAATGAAAATAAGTCACATTAATAGGCTTTAGCAAACACAAAACTATCAACGCCTAACAGAAAATCACTATTCCTACAATATTGATATAGGAACGTAGGCTATAGTGGACTTTTTTGTGCTACTTTATGGCATTTTTTGCTCATATAGTATCACTATAATATTCATATAATATATTTTGGATAATTATGTTATCTCCTAAAATGTATTATAGGATTGCTGTCATTATAAACATTTACCCTCACATGCCATCAACATCACTGACCGCTATTACGCCACTGTACATACAAATCTGTGCGTGTAATTGCACATTTTCGTCTCCGTGTGTATCAGTTGGAGCCACAGATTTAATGAATGCAAAACGATAATGAACTAAGGTATAAAAGTCACCCTGAAGTAGAGGGCGGTCGCGTCGCCCGAGCAGGTGTTGTAATAGCCTTGGCTCTCCGGGTAAGGGCAGCTGTAGACCCCAATGCCGGTGCCAGGGGGTAGCTGACGCCCCGGGGAGCGCAGCACAGGGTGGGAGGGAGTCGTGCCGCCGGGCTCCAGACAACTGGCCAGGGAGCTGGAGGTCATCAGAAACTTTGGAAAAATGCACATCATTATCTTATTTTGTTCCATCAGTTCTTCAGTGAAAGGGAAATTACCAGAAATATGTGTATTAAGTTGTACACAATATTTCTCTGTGATCTGCCTTATTCGACCTTGTTACAAGATATTGTCATTTGTTTCAAGAAAACATTTGAAGCGATTGAATTTGCGTATGAAACAAGTGAACTATCTCACCTCACTTGTTGATTTTCTCACTTGTTAAGGAAAACATCGTAGCAGTAGTCCATAATCAAACCTCGTGGTCCTGATTATACCTCCAACAGAGAGAGAGAAAAGCTAATACTATTGATTGATTTAGCAATTAAAAGATGTAGCCTACCTGCGGCGTGGTGGAGTAGGAGTATCCCAGCTGTGAATAAGCCATAGCTCAAATAAGATCAGAGAGGCAAACCAGGAGCGTGGACCCGGGGCGACGTCCAACAGCATCCGTGCATAAGGTCGAGTTTTGCCCCCTGACACTACTTCAAATCTAGTTTAGTCCATTTCTTACGACTTGAATAGCCTTATTCAATTGGGTGGGCGATAGCGTTGTGCAGCGGGTAGGGTGTCACAAAAAGTAGCTTCCTGGCTCCCCTGCAGATCCCCTGCATTGATTTAGATACTGCAGCCTGGACAACGATCCTGTCTTCATTGGGCGAATCAAACAGTCCAACACGAGAATGTGTGTGTGTGTGTGTGTGTGTTTGCTCAAACCATGCGAGTCCCTGTGATGCGCTCTTTGGTTTAAAGGCGCGTCTCTCTGACGTCAAGCTGGACTCTGTGTGAAGCCCAGTGTTCATATCAAGATGAAGGAACTCTCCTACGTAATTATTTCCCTCCCAGTTACTTTCAGCTCTTATCCAGTAAACCGCGCAAGTGCAACCCCCAACAGTCCCCAGGCGCAGGAAGTAAAGAGAATGTGATCAATTCTCACCTCCAAATAAATAAATACACACACACACACACACACATACACAAATGCTATGGCCAGAGGGGGGATCAGGAACGTGATGCAGTGACACCACATTGACACAAGATGATTGATGACTACAACCTGATATTAGCATAATCGTTTTGCCCTGTAGTTTACATAACTTGTCACCACAGATAAATCTCCCTGTCATCCATATATTTGTGAGTAGGGAAATTGCAGGTCTCCTCCATGCAAATTAATCAAACAATAAATACTCTTTTCAATCCCTTGAGTAAGCACCTTTAATAATAATAATAATAATTAATAATTAATCCTTTATTGTCACACACGTGCACAGAGCACTGCACACACCTAGTGAAATTATTCTCTGCATTTAACCCATCACGGATCCCCCCTGGATACACACAAGTAATTGCCCAACACACACATGCTGGGGGGGCCGGAGCAGAGGGCTGCCATTACGGCGCCCAGGGAGCAATTTTGGGGTTAGGTGTCTTGCTCAAGGACACTACGACAGATTTATCCCCGGAAGGAGCTGGACTCGAACCGCCGACCTTGCGGTTGCTGGGCGGGAAGTCTACCTCCTGAGCTACTGGCGCCCCCATATTTACCATTTACCAACTGAATAGCTTGTCATGTTTTTAATAACCAGTCTGAAGCTGCCCTGGTGAAGTGGAAACATTTGTCTCATTTCTTCTCAGTCCACCTGTATTTTTTTAGAAGCAGAGGATGATGCAGAGCAGACTGGATGGCGAATGAAAGAATGATGGAGAAAGAGTTTATGGTGTTAAAAGTAGTTAGATATTTATCTGTGCCCCCTCACCATTGCACGAAGGCAGAAATGGAGGAGAGTTGGCTCTGAAATGAAGAAATGGATGTGAAGAGGAGGGAGAGCCTGGACAGACACACTTGGGAAGGAGAGGAAATCATCAATAGACAGGGGATCTGAAATGGAGTGAGAGGGGTAAAAGGACAAAATATTCCCAGTGCACCCGAAGTGAGGCTGGAACAACAGAGCTGCATCACCAGAAGGCCTCTCCAGCCCCGCCGGGCAGAAGGCATCTGTGTACCAGCATTTGATTGACATTCCATTTGTCCCATGAAATGTGCTCATATACTGAACATGGATTAACTGTCTCTCTCTCATCTGTGCTCAAAGCTTGGAAATTAAGTTATCTCCCCACGCTGGCGTTGCACGTCTTCACACAAAGCATCACATCACTCAAAGAGAATGGCAATTTGTTTATCCACTGACAATAAACATGACTGCTTTTAATCTTGGTTTCACGTAGTTTATAGGGAGAAAACATTTCTCAGGTATAGATGATTGAACAGACAATGCAGTGGGAGAGTATAGACAGTTTGGTTTTCACCTTTCCAAGCTTTTATTACCTTCTGGTACACAAACAATGCATGTATTGCACATGGGGATATATAGATTATATTATTTCCCTCTTTTTGAATATTCAATGGCCTACTTACATATTACCGTAATATAAGGTGTGTTTATATATTTATGCCATTCCTCCAGTATATATTTCTTAAGGCGCTGCATTTCTTAAACCGTGATCCTGCTCCCCTCACATCAATCATTCATTCATGATGCTCCACACACACACACAAAAAAAGGAAACACATTCTTATTTTCTCCTCCCTGCATCCAGCTCTAGCTATTATGCAGTAGGGTTAATGATAGAAGCATGTTAATGTGAGAGGAAGAGGGTTAGGCACTGCAGAGAGCGTGCATGTGCAAAAAGAGGCAGAACAACTCCAATCACATGTTCTTTCAATCACAGTGCGGTGCATTTGAAGACCTGAAAGTCTGAAAACTATGCAATTTTAATTACTGTTTAACATGTAGATGCTTTTTGAGCAACATTCATCTTGGTTTTTAGCTATATCTGCATACAAGATCTCGGTGGGTGGGGTAGGGGGGGGCTAGATTAAAGTTGGAATGCTTTTAACAACCTTGGTGAAAACATGACTGTATTGTTTCTTATGAAAGCCTCATTTAGAGTGAGACGATGGCACTCAGAGTGAAGAGGAAATCATGCAAAGATAAGAAGATGTATATTGTTCAGATCATATTTGTGTAAAATGGGATATTCCCTCTGAAAGTTAGTTAAAACAGAAATATTTTGGTCTTCTGAACTGAAGTGAAACAAAGTGAGGAGGAAAGTCTGGCTATGCGAGACTACCTCTAGCCCACAGTGTTCTGCCATCAGACAAATGCAACACAGTGCAGGATAACTAGGGTAACATGAGAGTAGAAAGGATATTCAGAGAGGAATAGAAGGAGCAAAAGAAGAGGACAAGTAATAAATGGATCATGAGAGGAAAGAAAAATAGCCCATTCTTTTCACCACAAGACAAGGCCTATGGTGTTTGTCTCTTGTATGACACAATAGCGCCAACCAAGTACAAGTGCAAACCAGGCTTTGGCCTGATCCACTAACAAGGCTGTATTTTTTACGGTATGTCTACCCACTGCACTTACTGTACAGATTTCTGGCTCTTAATGTATATACTCTTCTACTGCGTATTATTATTTGTATATATGCATATAATTGTTATTTTGCACTCTGGTTAGACACACCTCATTTCGTTGTATTGTGCTTGTACTGTGTAATGACAATAAAGTGAATCTAATCTAATCTAATCGAAGGCTGCCAACACCGGGGACCTGTCTGACCGCTGAATACCAGCCTGGCTATCTGCTGCTGCTCTGCTCTTGTCTAATAAGAACTTCATGGAAGAACCAGAGCCGGTGAACTGAGAACGCAGGAGACTATAAATGCCCTGGTCTTTCTCATCAATGATGTAGGATACGGGAACAGAGACATGCTAACCCTCTTAGCCACTGCATGTGTAGTGTGTGTGTGTGTGTGTGTGAGAGAGAGAGAGAGAGATAGAGAGAGAGAGAGAGAGAGAGAGAGAGAGAGAGAGCG
>OMOT01089544.1:10147-29142 GCA_900312575.1 Acanthochaenus luetkenii | reverse complement strand
ACCGTTAGCGCCTTCTTATCACGAGTTCTCTTCAGCTGGGCAGGGGTCATGGTGTCAATGGAGCATTGAGCCAGCATACTACTGCAAACACACATGAACACACACACACAGCTAGATGATACAGGACAATCTACCAGGACACCAAGTAAGCAAGTTAACCGACCCTTATCCTCTTCTGTGCAGCATCTCTCTTCTCCAGGATAGAGGCGACCTTCTTTTTGTAATTGTCATGCAGCTTTTTTCTGCAAACACACATGAACACACACACACACACAGCTAGCTGATATGTTAAATTGCTCATATTATGCACACCCTCATAATGCTGTAACTTTTCTTTTAAACACATGAGTCTCCCCTTAATATGTTCTTGTGTTGCAATTGTCTGACTGGTTTTACTGGTTGGATGGGAATGAGAATGGCAGACCTCTCAGAATAATAACGCTCCTTCTCTTGTTCAGACTCCGGGCGCTTCCACTTTGTCCGAGTCACCTTGTCCTGAGTCACCTTCCTCGTAGAAGCTAGAAGCAACAGCATCAGGATGATATAACACACTAAGCACTAAATAAGACGTGATGCTGCATCAGTTTCCATCACACCAAGGAGACGAACACACACAGCTACTTACCTCTGGAAAGCAAGTTATAACAATGCTAATAACTTCCAAATTAACTCCAAACCACTCCTGTCACTATTAGTCAAAAGCTAACTACCACTAGCTAAACCTTCTCTTGCTTCATCCTCTGAACCACTCAGCTCCTTCTTCTCTTCTGTATGGTTCATTTTCTTCTGACGTTTTTTTCCGTCGTCAACTGTGCCACCTCTCTGTCGTGGACCGCCTGTCGCTCGGCTGCGGCTCTCGGCTGCTCGGCTGCGGCCTTCATCTGCTGGTACGCAACCCTCTGCTGCTGGAGCTCGGCTTCCTCACTAGCCGTCAGCCCCGGGATGAGGATCACCAGCTCTGGATCGCTCTCCAGTAACTGGGTCGCTAACGCTAGGATCCTAACGCTAGGATCTACGGGTGGATGTTTCCTTTAACAGCAACACTTGGGGTCACAGGGAGTCAAACCTGTGACCCTCAGGTTACAGGACAATCTACCAGGACAGCAAGTAAGCAAGTTAACCGACCGTTAGCGCCTTCTTATCACGAGTTCTCTTCAGCTGGGCAGGGGTCATGGTGTCAATGGAGCATTGAGCCAGCATACTACTGCAAACACACATGAACACACACACAGCTGATATGTTCAATTCCTCATATTATGCACACCCTCATAATGCGGTAACTTTTCTTTTAAACACGAGTCTTCCCTTAATATGTTCTTGTGTTGCAATTGTCTGACTGGTTTTACTGGTTGGATGGGAATGAGAATGGCAGACCTGAGTATAATAGTTGTTCCCCAGCTGCTCCAGTTTATGTTGGTCTCCCTTCATGTAGTACTTCGTCAGATACTCCTGACGCTTCCCCTTGGTCTGCATCACCTTGCTAATATCAGCTAGAGATATAGTGTCCAACAGCTTTATTACCGTTTCTCTCTGTACATACAGGGTTAAGCACAGAGTCCAGGGGTTCAAGCAGGAGAAGGGTAGTCACATAGGCACAGTTCATCCACAGAGGGGGTTCTCCTACAGTCCGTAATCCACAGCGGTGCAGTTCACTTCACTCTCTCTATTCCCTGTCATGCTTCTCCCCGGCACACTCCCTACGTCACCCTCTACCTCCACTCTCCTTCACACACCACTCCCCACACTACTTCGCACTCTACCTCACACTCTCTCCTTTCTATTTCCTTCTCTTTTTATACCCGCCGCTCTCTTCTCTGATTGGCCCTGCCCTGCCCTTCCCCTTTAACCTACTCAGCTGTCTCCTATTTGATGCTGAGTGGTAAGGAGGGCCGTATCTGGGCGCTAGCGCCCCTTCAGGAACCTGCCCGCACTGCCCCACCTTCCACCTACCCCTCCTAAACTCCCTGCGTCTGCCACAAAATATAAATTATTTAGGCACACTTTTTTTTACCTCGTTTTCTGACTGCCATACTTTTCAGTCCACTGACCCTGAAAGACCAATAACTAATCGAGGCGGTTGCCTTTAAACAAGTATTTGATTCCCAAAATGTAAATAAAATATGACGCACACTTCAAATGAAATAATGTTTTATTGGACAGACAATCGCTGTGATTTTTGGAGAGACATTTGTTAAAAGGGATACAGATAGTTTGTGTTATCATGGCTGTGGGCAAACAGATGTTCAGGAAAAGCTACTGGTTCTGATTAATAGAAATGTCTGTTTACCTGTGATATGCTATAAAACCAGGAACTGGAAAGTAAGCCAAAGGAAAAAGCCTATGTTTGATTATTTATTATCATGTCTGTGTGTTTATCAGTAAGCTCATGGACTCCAGTTCAGTGGACAGAACGTGGGACGTTTTTTATTATGCTGCCTGCTTTGTACCTTTTTTTGATTTTTTATGTCATGTCAATGTTTGTCATGTTGTCAAACAGAACATCAGTAAATAATATTTTATGTACTGTGATGGCTCTGTGTCCAAGTTGTTAAAGCATTGCTTATAGAAAGAGCATGGGGACAGGAGTGGAGGCAAGTTAAATGGATATTGTTTAAAAGCTAAAGTACTTATAGATTTTTATTGAGTTTACATTGTACTTGAGCACATTACTGGATTATAATTGGCTCCCACTTTCCCCCCACTCTTTCCAGAAAGAGTACATTTCTGTGGTATGATACTGTATGCTAATGAGTGACCTCGACGTTGACCTTTTCTTTGAGTGAAATTGCAATTCAGATAGAAGAAAATAACAGACAACACAAACGGCAGTGCCGAGTACGGACCATATTTAACCTTTAATCTCGACAGGGGGAACAAAAGACATTTGCATTTGAAGCCATTTCATGGAAAAATGTATTTACAAGCAGGACACCGCCCTCGTATACATTGACAGCACATTAGTAAAAAAAAAAGAGACCAGCGTTAAGGATTTGAAGCACATCTGAACCATAAAAACACAGTGTTCTGATATCCAAACTATTCAGATAAATATATTTATAATATTTATATATTATATTTACAGAATACCTTAAATATACAACGTCCACCATGTATTCTATAAACAAATAAAAATTATTTAGGCACACTTTGTTTTCGCTTACAATCACGGAAGTGGTTTTCAATGCTATCCTTTCGCTGTATGAACTAGGTTAAGTACTTTAGCCAAGATACAGTAAATGGGGTCAGTATTGCATCGTCACACACCATCCAAAGCGGCTACACTGCTACTAATCTCATTTCTTTTCGGCCAGCAGTTGGAGGTCATAATCTACAAAGCCATTTTACAGCACAATGTGAAGCTGGCTCGATTCACACTGTACAAGGGATGCACAAGGGACACGGTGCCAAGCTGTCCCTTCACCCCCTAACCCGCTCCTTTACAGACTGCCCCTGTAGATGCCTGTTCCAGTAGGCTTGGTGGAGTGTCCACCTTTTTGCTCACACCTGATCTATCCTGTAGGATCTACAAGGAGGTGTGAGCACGGGCAGAAGGGTATAGGGGCTAGAGATCAGTTTGAGACGCAGCAAAGCAATGGGGGAAGGGAACAGACAAGGATGATGTTTATCCACACGCCTGTTAAAGGTGGACAGTCATAAGGTTCAGAGACAATAAGTAGGAGAGCAGCTACGATATCTACAAAGAATATACAGTACAAGTTAAAATATATACGGATGACTCCGCCGACTAAATGCACGCACTGGGTGTGGGGGAGTGGATTGGCCAACCGGTATGGCGGGGCGGGGTTTACAGTAACTCTATAAGTCAGACTCGGGCATGTCCGGCATGTCGGCCATCAGGTAGCCGATACCGTAACGGCCATTGGGTGCGGTGTCTGCATCGGGGCCAATGCCACCACTCTGCTTGCGGTAGATACTGTTGCCAGGCATGGGTGAGGGCGCATCGCTGGACGGCTTGCCGCGGATGAGGCTGGTGTCATCGTCCTCCCCAGGCCGGGCGCTTTCCTTGATGATGCGGCCCTTCTTGTAGGAAACGGTGGGAAGGCCGCCGGCGTTCTCGTCGATGATGTTGAAGTAGCGCAGGAAGAAGACCACGGGCACGGGCAGGATGGCTGTCGCCATCAGGGAGATGCAGATGACGATGCTCCATGTAGGGTAGATCACCGTCTGCTCACTCGCCTGGCAGACGGACACAAGAACAACAGCAGATTACGACGGATATAGAGGTTAGACAAAGGTCAAGAGTTTCCCCTTGAGAAGATCACTGGTGTCAAATGTTGGAGCATCGTTTTAGAATTTTCGTAGCGCTGTAGTTCATCCTTGTTAAAGAGCTGATCTTCAGCCAGGTGACGTCACCTTCCAAAGAGTACAACGGGTGACATCACCTGGCACCAGAGATCAGCCAATAGCAGATGGTAATTTCAGTAGCATTATTTTTACCATTAGACATCGGGCTTTACACAGATTTGGGTTTGGGGTTTAGTTACTCTTTACATTTTTGTGTCGAGTTCAAATGACAGGAAAGACGGACCGCTGAAATGGAAATCACCTGATCTCGCTACACCATTTCAGGTCAGTACAGATATGGGAAGTCAAGAGTCTAATTGACAACACTAAGATGCACTTCGTGAAAAATGATGACCGATCATTCTGCTCACTCAGGTAAGCAAAATCCACTAATATGCCTCACAGTGATGCTTTGTTCAGCTGCAGGTGAACCCAATTAGCTGGTTTGGTGAGCTGAGAAGTGTTAGTTGGCCTCACTGGGCAAATTAAGGCAAATTAAAACTACAAGCAGGGATATTTTTTGGCGCTAAAGCTTTTAAAAATGACCAGGGACTGTAGTCTCTTATTCTCTTGATCTGATCAAACGGGTGCTTGGATGTCTGTGTGGTAGACGATGCATCCTGTTGTTCTCCGAAAGGTCAAAGGACGCCTAAACACCAAGGGGTTTTTACCAGTGAAAACCGTTGTGTTTTTTTAGCTACCGCCCCATTTACCCTTTTTAGTTGTTCCAGGATTACCGAGTACAACTTCCACCCCCATTGATCCCTGGTCCCCAGAGAGACGAGGCGGAGACGTTGACTCACCAGGTCCTGTATCCAGGCGCTGTAGGTGGGCGGGGTCATGGCCAGCTGGATGAAGCTGGAGGCCAGGAGGACCATCAGCAGGATGGGCGTGATGTACTTCCACATGTAGTAGTAGAAACGGTACGGCGTGAAACCCAGCATGTCCTTCAGGTCTTCAAAGAACCTGAGAGGGGAGCGTGGCAGGGGGGCGAGAACAGAGCGACGCAGCGGGAGGTGAGATCAGATGTTGGTGGTAAAACAAATCACAATGGTTTGATGTTTACGTTTCATAAACCTGACGACCTTCATATGTTGCCTTCATGGCTCCAAAAACATACTTGAAAATAACCACTCAGTATATAGATGATTCTGTCCTCAAAGTTGTTGGTATTTTGTAGGCAAAGGTTTAAAAACTAGCTAATAACTTCAAGGTGATATTTATATTGTCACGTAAGCAAATCGATTTGTAAGAGTGGGTGTCACTTCATTCAAATGGTGGATATCTCCTTTTGGAACAAAACTCTTTGAGGATCTAGGATACTTTATTTAAATAGTAATGGAAGTCTTATGCCACAGGTGCGTACACACCTATCAGTCCCGTAGACCCAGGCGACTGCCACGTTCTCCAGTATGACCACTATGAGCAGAGGCAGAGTAGCCGAGTAGTCGTCGAACATGGCCACAAAATAGTTCCCTGAGCGCTGAACAAACAGGAGACCAATGGAGAAGGCCAACAGGCAGCATCCCACTGCAGGAGAAGAGCAGGTCATTAGTTGCATCAGTTGCACTTTAATCACCAATAAATGCACAGGAATTGATCTCTGGGACTTTGGTGTGGAGGCATATTGGTGACACATACGGTACCGTATATACTGTATCCCTACAAATACACTTTCGGTGTTACATGTGGGATTTACTACTCGTGATCAAAACTGGAGCAGTTTATCTTGTTACACAGTTGCCGCTATGAATGCTCAAATATTTGCCTTCAAGTGATTCACTCGCATATGTCAAAAGAATCATGGAAATTCAAATTACATTGCAATACATCTTTAAGGTTCATAAAAGGGTACGGTACCCATGTACAATCTTGAGTTGAGCTCAAATGGAGCGTAAGTCAAGCAGAACCTACTTAAAGCCATTTGTGTCAAAAGACCAAAACAGAAAGGCCAATATCCTGTTCAGTAAACCACAGAGCTGAAGCAGCGACTCCATTAACATTAATCAAACCTGTTATGTTATTGCTTCTCGTGTGACTTTTCTGGATATATTTGGATACATTACGAACACGTAAAGATCGCTCCTCTCATCTCGCGTGTCTTTAAAGGGAATCGTTCCTTGCAGTTACCGTAAGGTCTCTCTAACCTGTAAGAAACTCCTTGCGGACTTTGAAGGTGTCTACCAGTGGCGTGAGGATGCCCTCGATGGTGCCGAACATGCTGCCCAGGCCCAGGTTGACCAGCATGAGGAAGAACATGACGGACCAGAAGGGCGAAGCAGGGAAGTGGGTCATGGCCTCTGTGAAGGCAATAAAGGCCAAGCCTGTGCCTTGGACCGCCTATGGGGGAAAGAAGAAGGAAGAAGTAGAGGTTCACTCAAAATGAATGAATACATATTCAACTGGCAAATGCTGGATCATTTTCTCAACAGGGTCCGGGCTATTGTGATTTTGACTACCACTCCAGCATTACCCAGAGTATTAATATTGGGGAAATGGTGTCTTACTGCACTCTTGTTTGTCATCTTGATTTTGTTTTGTTTTGTTTCTTTGTATAAGTGAATATTCCACTTCATTAGAAACAATCAGTATTTTTTTAAGTAAAGAAGTCCCCAAAACTGTGTTTAAATGAATGGATATTATTTGGACATACTGGCCCATATTAATAAAACTCAGTTAGTAGTCAAAGTAGTGTGTATGCATGTGTGACCAATAAAGTACTTCACTTAACCTTCCTCCGGCATCACATTGCGCAAGTAAGTAAGTAAAATTGTATTTATATAGCACCTTTAAAAACATTGAGTTACAAAGTGCTTCACATAAAGAATACCTATATACACACAAAACATACACACATAGCAGGTAACAAGTAATGAATCAAATAAAGTATAAGAAAGCAAACCTATAAAAGTGTCTTTAAAAGTCGTTTAAAACGTTCAACAGATGCTGCCGATCTAATGGCTGATGGGAGGCGGTTCCAGAGGGGGGGTGGGGGTTTGCTAAGACTGCATAGGAGAGGTCACCTATACTTTTTCATCTTGAAAAGGGGACAGCTGCATTCTGAACCAGTTGCAGCCGTGCAATGGCCTGTTGGCTGAGACAGGAAGACAATGCATTGCAATAATCTAAGCGTGACGTAATGAAAGCGTGAATGACTGACAAAGATGATTTGATTTTAGCAATGTTTCTCAATTGAAAGAAACAGGATTGAACTATGTAGATCAAACTTCAATTGCGGATCAAAAATAACACCTAGGTAGTGTCTGTGAACTTCAACACAGGGGCGGCAGTAGCTCAGGAGGTAGAGTGCCTGCCCAGCAACCGCAAGGTTGAAGGTTCGAGTCCAGCTCCTACCGGGGAACAAAATCTGTTGTGTCCTTGAGCGAGACACCTAACCCCAAATTGCTCCTGTTGAGCAGGTTGGCTCCTTGCATGGCTGCCGACGGTATGATGGTATGTGAGTCGCTTTGGATAAAGGCGTCTGCTAAATGCCGTAATGTCCACCAGTATAATGACTACTGCCAACCGTGCCTCTGTATTTCCTCATCGCATCATTTCCCATCAGTACGCACCTTGTTGAGCTCCAACTCGATGCTGCAGGATTCCAGTCCCAGCTTGGCGTAATCGCTCTCCGTCACCCTTTTGATGATCTCTGTCATCTGTTGGTAGTCCTCAGAACTGACCTGACTGAAGTTGATGTGGTGTGGGATCAGGCTGTAGCTGATCTCATTCCCCAACATTGCCTCGATCTTCTTGGTGTTCCTGAGAAACCAGCAAAAGGATGGATACTTGGTTATATGAACCCAAGACAACAGTTTTGGTCAGGGAACAGAACAACACACCTCAGCTGTGCAGCTTTAAAGATACAGTCAGCGTCCCCTGCGTCTGGAACCACAAGAGTGGATCAAATCCTGCCAGAGCCTTCTCTCTTGTGTCTCCTTGTTTCCCTTATTTAGACTTTCCCAATGTCTAAACTAAGTGCTCCACTTAAAAAAAAAGACGAAATCGCCAATTTATTTCGCCATCAAAATGTGAAATTCCGAATTGGGCGTTTAAAGGTCTACCCAATACAAACCTCCAGTCCAGTCCAGTATGGAAAGTACTTTGAAGGTAAGAGGAAGCTCGTACTCACAGTGCGATGCATTTGGCATTCATGATGTTGGCCTTGAAGCCCAGCACGGTGAACACCACCAGGGTGGCCAGCACGGAGGTGAAGAAATTGATAAAAGACACTAAAACGGCATCAAATTGGCAGTTGTTGTCCCGCTTGTTGTAGCTGGAGAAGGCAATGACGCCACCGAAGCCGAGGCCCAGGGCGAAGAAGACCTGTGTAGCCGCCTCTCGCCACACCTTGGCCTCCAGCATGATCTCCAGCTAGAGGCAACAGAGTCAGGATGAGAATTGATTTAGTGGACAAGTACAATAAATGTACAGGAATTTGTCTCGGTGACATTGGTAGAGAGTAATACAGTACATACGGGCACACAGGGGGTTATTATCAGACGTGTCTTACGATGCCAACGTATTAAAACATGAGAAACGGGGAGGGCGGATTACCAATGGATGTGTTTACTACACTATGCATGACACTAGTGCTTATTATGACACACACACAGGGTTATGAAATGGACGGTAGCCAACGTAGTAGTGTAATAGTGACACCAGGCTCAACGATACAGTGGTGAATATATGACGTAACACTGTTGAACGACAGTCGTTTTGAAATATGGTGCAATTTCCTTCAACATATCAATCTGCTTTGTTACTTCACGTAGCCACATCCATCAGCAATCCTTTAGATGCTTACCAAGACAATTATTTGCATATAAAACCCTGTATTTTTGTGGAAATTCTCTCATTTGTCCTTTTACGCAGGCTTTCCATGCACCATCTTACCAAGGACAAGGACACATCATGCTAAACAGGCCTGTTATTCACACGTAACCATGTCCATTTTTGTTACACAGATACCTAACCCAGTTCGAGCACAAGGCAGACGTGCAGAAGACACAACCGGCACTACTTTGATGTCTTTTGAAGTCGCAAGATGTCAGCCGGTGAGACGGAGCAGACACATGAAGACAGACTCTGCTCCGAATGAGCGTCTTTGGTTGGTTTGTTACATGAAGCCTCAGCGACTCCTGTTTCCATGGTGAGCGGAGCTGCTGCCGAAATGATTCCACGGTCTGAGGTGCCATTGGCCTGTTGGCTGCTGAGAAGCTAGCCTATTACAGTGCAGATCCATTTTTTGAGTTCCGACACCTTTGATTGAATAATGTGCGTCTTAATAAATGGTGGCTGACTGTAAAGTACATAAAGTCCCAATGTGCAGCAGGGTCCACTGCTGTTTTGAGAGTCTGGTGTATTTCTAGGTTTCTGACACACATCCACAAGTTTCAAGGAAAAGTCTTGTTTGACTCAACAGAGCATCTCCTCTGAATTTGTATTGAGCAGAGGAACATTGACCGTGTAGTACCTTGGGTGTGAACATGTGTCGGATCCCGTCCATGGAGCCCTTGAGGAGCAGAGCCCGAACCAGGAAGCAAATCAGCACAACGTACGGGAACAGGGAGCTGAAGTACATCACCTGCAAGCAATCGGTACAGCTTGTTAGACACACAAACACACACGCACGCACTCACTATTAAACACATGCAACTGTTCAATACAGCACAAGTGTTGCATAAAACCCAAACTGGTCAAAGGGCTAAAAAAAAAGGATGAGAGTCGAGCCCCAAATTCACGAGTGAGACGTTTATTTTAAAAATACAAAAATAATCTGATGGCCGATCAGGAAACTACCAATCATCAGGTAATTATCAATTCATGTACAATTTTATTTTACTTGCATACTTTATAATCAGGCAAAGAGGAGGGTTATTTGTGCTTAAATACGTGATTATTTATACAATGTCTTTTACACGAGTTACATTTATTAGTTTTATTTAGTGCAGCACGTTGCCAGGGCAGTGTCTTGGGGGGGATCGTTTCCTGTGTCACCTGATGTCTATCCTGCCCTCAGCGCCGACAGGAAACATCAAGCCTGGACCCTGCAACCTGTAGGAGCACCAGCAGCGCAGCAGCAGCGCAGCGCTCTGCTTTTCCTGGGTCTGAAAATACATCTCTACCTTTTCTCCCTGGCTTTCTTTACCAAGCAGTTTTCTCTCATGCGTGATTATTACATGAGTGTGTGTTACATCTATTGGAAGGATGCACTGCTTTGACCCTTACTATTTTTTATCAACTTATAATGTTGATGATCTAAACATATTGCCTTGTCTGGTCGATCTTATTCTTCTGTTGCAGTCAGCCTGCACTTTTGAGTTAGTCTAGATGGAGCGTCATCTCATTACAGAATAACACTTTTTAACAACGTGAAAGTTGTTTTTTGATTAATGTTTTTCTCATTTTTGTTTTTAATTCCATGTCATATTTTGGTCATGGGTCTCAGTTGAGAGTCGAGAACTTATTTTGTACACTGTTGTTAAATCTTTCCTTTTTTTTTTTCTTCTTCATAGCATGGTAACTGTATTCAAAGACGAGTGATGTTGACTAATGTACCGTGAAACCAAGATAATAAGCTAATCTAACAGTGGGCCTCTCTTCCTCTTTTTTTGGCTCAGTATTGCACAGTATTATCTGGAAAATTCCACTGGGTTGGGAAGGTACAGAAGGAAGGCATAGAGCAGGAGGGCTAAAGGCCTGAGTCAACCCCTACTCTCGGACTGACACACGGGCTTACGGGCTTGGCAACAGGGTGTGGCTGCAACCAATGGGGGATGGTTTGAGGTTGAGTCATAAGAAGAGTTGATGATTCAGAGACATTTCCTCTCCTACATGGTGGTGCATATGTAGCTCTGTAGGAGAAAGCCTAATGTGTTGTCTTAAAGGGATAATTCACCCCACAACAGCATTCACATATATATATATAATATTTTTCATGTGATATTTGACAGTTCAATCAATATACAGTATGTGAAGTTGAACAACTCCCAATGCTAGAAGCTGTGATTCATTGAAATACACAAAGTACTTTTTGTAGTTTTCTGAATGTTTGTTTGAGATGTTAGTCCCACTTTCTGGTAATATGCAACTTTCCAGACCAAACAAATGTTTGGTTCCATATCCACAGGACAGTTGGTTTTCTATTCATTGTCAAAGGAGCATCTTCAGACGTCGTCACTTTATGACATCACAGACTCTGAGTCTTGGTTCTCTTGGTTTCCAGCTTTATAGAGACTTGACATGATCATATAAATACAATTATTTATTGATTTGGAACTTTCAGAGTTTTTTAGTTGACCGTTCAACAGAGAATATAAACACTGTTCTTCTAGTGGTGATGCTCCTAACTACAACACATTTCATTTAGGTTTTCTCCACTGTGGTTCTGAACAACCTCGTCAGCCTGAATAACCTCCCAGATTTGTGCACAATCATGACCTTGGTCAACACAAAGCCAAACAGGCTGCTATGTTCAGTGATAAGTAGTTATCTGCTCCTTTGCAGCCTCTGTCTAATGTTCTATCAAAAATTGTCTTATATGACAGGTTACGTGTCATGGCAGATAGCATGTGCTTCTTGCAAGGTCATGTTCTGAGAATCGCATTATCTCCCTGAACTGGTACAAAAGCCTAAGATAGGGCTTCCCAAGATGATAGAAGGGCATCTGTGATTGTTGATAATCCTCATATACAGTGGATCAATACTTTGACGGCTAATTGGTGCACATTTGTACATATAGTGAATTATGTGTGGTGTTCTTTGCAAATTCATTATTTATCAACATACTTGCAGAGAATGTTTTCGTGATTTTACCAAATGCACGAGTCCTTTCTCCCCCGCCATGAGCCAAAAATGCTTCAGTCCCCCTCTCTTGCCACACTCCTGACAATCAGGCCAAGCCAAAGAGCGCGTATAACCATGGTAACCAAAACGGTCTGCTCCCTTTCACACCCACCCACACAGAAATGGGAGAGAAATGCAGATCGCAGGAGGGATATTCCTTGGAAAAGGCTTTTGTGAACGCGGGTAGAGAGGGCATTAATATTCTTTTGTACGCAAAGCTCTGATTAAGCTTCAAAGACACTTCAAGCTGGTCCCTTCAAGGGCAGAAAAACGTCATGGCCAATTCCACCCTAGCCAACTCAAAAAGCCATCGAGACACACAGGGTAGTTGGAGGACACCCTGCTATTACTTTAGTTAAAAACCACAAAAGACGCATATCTTTGTAAGAGACTACTACTCGCCCGGGGTACATGCGCAAAGGCTCTATTTGTGGACTACAGCTCTGCGTTTAATACCATCATACCAGAGCTCCTACATTCGAAGCTTTCCCAGCTGACCGTGCCCGACGCCATCTGTCAGTGTATTGCAAACTTCCTGACAGACAGGAAACGGCAAGTGAGGCTGGGCAAGCACACGTCAAACACCATGACCATAAGCACTGGGGCGCCACAGGGCTGCGTGCTCTCTCCCCTGCTCTACACAAACGACTGTACCTCCAAGGACCCCTTTGTTGAACGCCTCAAGTTTGCAGACGACACAACGCTGATTGGTCTTGTTGCCAACGGCGATGAGTCTGCAAACAGACCACAGACGGGAGGTGGAGCAGCTGGTGGCCTGGGGCAGCAAAAACAACCTGATGCTGAATGCTCTAAAGACTGTAGAGATGATTGTGGACTTCAGGAAGAGGACCCCCTCTCTGCCCCCCCTTGTTCCTGGGTACCACCATCTCCCGGGACCTCAAGTGGGGGGTGAACATCAACCTCGTTACAAAGAAGGCCCAACAGAGGATGTACTTCCTGCGACAACTAGAAAAATGCAACCTGCCGCAGGCTATGATGGTTCAATTCTACGCGGCCATCATGGAATCTATCCTCACCTCCGCAATCACAGTCTGGTTCGGGTCGTCTACCGCACGTAGATTTTCTATACAATATTTACATTCTTGCATTACTCCAGATATACATACGTTGATATTTTCTATACAATATTTACATTCTTGCACTACTCCAGATATACATACGTTGATATTTTCTATACAATATTTACATTCTTGCACTACTCCAGATATACATACGTATGTTGATATTTTCTATACTATATTTTCACTACTACATACTCATACATACTGTACATTTGTTGATATTTTTTATTTTATATTTATACTTGTATTCATATTCTCTGCACTACTCTGGACTCGTATATAAACATACATTTGTCGATATTTTACGTTCTTTTATTCCTACACTTTAATTATATTTATACTACTGTATTTTACTTACTTTTGATCTTAGATGTGTCTATGTGAGCAACTATACCAAGACAAATTATTTGTATGCGCAAATATACTTGGCCAATAAAACAAATTCTGATTTTGAGACAGTCATATATTTCATTTTACTCAATGATATAATTGAGCAATAAATATGATTCATACTGATTCAATGAAAGGACTTTATGAGAGCTGAACATAGTTATACCAATACACCCCTGACAGCATTGGCAGTCATGATAATGACAACTGATTGAGATAATGATGATTGTGGTTATTCGTGACATTTCACGCCAGGCAACAGGATGTGGTAGATTGGGGAAATGTCTGTCGGCAGCCCCGCAAATCACCGTGGCAGTGGACCAAGATTAAAGCACCTCTGTTGGAGAAGGCATCCATCTTGTTTTGTCTGCATCTGCTGTGGTGACTGCAGTGCAAAAGATGAGGGATCAGAGGAGCCAAGCAAACAGCAGACATGTGATAAGACTCCAGCTAAGGACAATGCCATGAATCAAAGGGGGGGGAACTCATTTAGCTAGCTAGCGGACAGCCACGTTTCCACACAACATCACAGGAAACTAAAGTACGATTCTAATAATAGGGTTGTACATATTGGGTTGTTACTTTCTGGTCAACCAGCAAAGCCGGAACTCATTATAGCATAAACCTGACACGAAGCTTAACGCTAACATCACTCTTTGGAGACCTTATGCCTACTTATTTTTATCAACAAAGTTGATTATGAACTTAACCTCAGTCTTATCCCTAAGCTTAAAATGATCATTGAAGATATACCGTAGCAATGTTGACCTGACACACTTTGTTTTGACCCAGCCCAGGCCGGACACAAGCGTCCCGGATAATACCACAATCAAACATGACTTTAGCATCAAAGCGTTTTCTGGGAAGATTAAAAACTGCTACCATTTCACCAATTACTGCAACCTTGACTCTAACCTTGGAAGTACACCAGCTAATGCGTATCATATGATATGAGAAAACGTAACGAGGTCACCTGGAAAAAGAGAGTCGCCGGGCGAGTTTGCAAGCAAATGCCAACCTTTAGCCAGTGCGCTAATCTTTCCAGATGCTAGTCACGCCATTGTCAACTCTGCTACACTAAGCTAGGCTAAAGTAAGCTAAGCTAGAAATCCCAGAAAAGATCACGAGCTCCAAGGATCATATCTAAGGCTGTGTCGTGAAATGTGTCGAGTAACATTACAGCAGTCACTCGGTGATGTCTTTAGAGCAGGCAGCCGTACATCCACCTTGAGGGGAGCTAATTTCGTGAGAGGATTTTCCAAAACACGTTGTTTCAGTCACTGCGCTCCGTGTTCCAGGGTACGTGGGTTATATTTGAGTAGTTATCTAGGTCAAGCTGCCAGGACCGCAGGGCAGTTGTGTTCCTCTCCCCCCTTTCCCTCTCGCTCTCGCAAACCCTTCTCCTTCTGTGCCTCATTCCCTCTTTTGTGGCAGTAATCTAAAGGGGAGCGAGAGACTATTGAGGGAACTTAAAACCCTAATAGCTCCGGTGGAGCTGCTCAATGGCCAGCGGCAGGAGAACGCCTCTGCGCTGGGCAGATCATAGGCGTGACTGTGTGCATCTGTAAGAGTGAGACAGGAGGGCAGTGCGGGGAGAGAAGGAAACGCGCGTGGTCCCCGCTCACCTTCCCAGAGGACTGGATCCCCTTGATCATGGCTATGCAAACCATGGACCAGGCGGCCAGCAGGCACAGGGTCATCTTCCAGTTGAGCCCTCCGCTCTCCGAGATGCTGTCGGAGATGTCCAGGGCCTCGCGGTACCAGTAGTAGGTGGTGGCCGAGCTCTTCTCACACTCTGGCACCACATCTATGGACAACACGACAGGGGTTACATACAGGGCAGCCTTGGCCTGTGCCTTTCTGTTACGATTACGTGTAGTGCAATGCAGCATAGAATACGGTAAATCAATTCAAATGTATTTATACCGCATATTTTTGGAGGAGCTCAATCGACCAAATCGGTTTAATCTTTGAAATTACTTCTCAAAACCCATTTTCTACAGAAAAGACCTTTTATTTTGTTTTCCGACCTCACTTTTATGATTCTTCTATGATTCTCATTTTACATTTGCTTCGCCGTTATTTCATACGTTGTACACTTTGCTTTGATCTTCTTTATTTTTGTATCCTTTGTGAAACACTTTGTAACTGTTTTGAAAGATGCGCTATAAATAACGTTTTATCATTTATGAAAATGTTAAGATATTAGGTCAGTGTGTTTGTGTGTGTGTGTGTGTGTGTGTGTGTGAGAGAGAACACAGTGGAGTGAAGAAGGGAAAGGAATGTCTAGTAAGGCGGGACTTGTGTTAGACTGCAGACTGCTGATTGGCCCTTGAGAGGTCTGCAGCCAGACTCTCTTGCTTGAGCCTGATTCTAAACATGCGTGATTGTGATTGTGTCTTACATGTACTGGTCTTGTTCTTGATGAGCGGACACTCGTGCCATGGCAGAGGTTGCTGGAAGGACTGAGAGAAGTAGAAGAGACTCCAGCTGATGATGACGTTGTAGTAGAGGGCGACGAAGAAGCACACCTACAGGCAAGACAGCGGGGTTGACGGTGCGCATTCAAAACGAACACGGAACAGGACTCTGAAGTTTATTGTTTTAATGAACCTGAATACATCTTCAGGAATGTCCTGCTGGGAGGGATGACAGTATTCCACCTAAATACGCAGCACTGTATCCTGGCAGTGCCAGATAATAATCATTACTATTGTTTGGCGGAAGCTTTTGTCTGGTCCACACAGTGGGATTTCAGAATTGTATGAAATGTCTTGACAATCTGTCCTGGTGTCACGTTAGACACGACTCTGCTGGTACGCATGAGCTTTATATTACTGTTTGGTAAGTCGTCACATGTTATTACTTCAACGATAATCTTGTTACGTTACAAAGCTGACCCTTTTCAGTTCAGGCTACAGCCACAGCGTGTGACACACTTTACGGCCGTACTGCCCAGACTTGCGCTGTCACCATAGCAACTAACCCTTAAAATGCAATAGGTGCCACTTTATGCTATCAAATATCGGTATCGGTACACAAAATGTTGTCACTACCATGTACACTGGAAACTTGACTTCCTTTTTAAGACTGAAAACAAGAGATACATTTTAAGATTGTATTATTAGCTGTATTTCAGTCATTACAACAGCATAACCATTATTCACCATTCATTCATTGTAATATGATCAAATGTCATACGTCATTTCACGGATGTGTAGCAAAAGAGACGACACAGGCCCCCGGTCTCGGACTCACCACGCAGCTGCTGAAACCGATGCCCCCCAGGCGCGGGCTGATGTAGTTCCACACCCCGATGCTGCCCCTGCGGATCCGCTGTCCCACGGCGAGCTCCAGGAAGAACAGCGGGATGCCGATCAACACCAGCAGGATGAGATAGGGCACCAGGTACGCTCCTGCCCATCGAGACAATACAGACGCTGAATTAGATGTAGGGCACGCGGAAGGAAAACTGCTATATCAGATAACTGTGGCATGGCACCGTTTCAGTTCCTGGAAACAGCTCAAAACATATGGACACACACACACACACACACACCGAGCATACACACACCAGTCTGTATCAGCTATGTACCTTATATACACACACACACACACACCAGCCTCTTTAACTGTCTACATCTCTATCCATTATGTCCCTTACACACACCAGTCGCTCTCTGCATCTATGTCTCCACCTAATATATCCCATCGCGGCGTGTGGTGCAATCAAAGGGAAGATACTGAAGTCTAAAATTACCCAAATTACAGAGGGACTACTTTTGGTGCACATTAGAAAGAAGACACTCCTCTCTAGAGCTGAGGTTTCAGGGTGAACGGCTAAGGCTAAGACGGGCTGTGACGGTGCGGTGCGTTCAAATACAGGGCGCACATCTCTTGTGACAGTCAAGAGTACTCGTGAGCCGTAAGACTGCCAGGCGCATGGCGGTAAGAACGAGAGCCGGATCATCGAAATACCTTTGTTCTGAGGAAATGGCTGGCGGTTAGATGTGATCTACACCAGATTCTACACTAATGTGCCTTTTTCTTTTGACCTTACATGCGGGGTAGTGCGAGGACGGCGTATGTTGCAGAGTACGGTCAACTGAAGTTGTACATTTTTAGCGACGAGTACGTTTCCGGACCCCGGGCTCCGGAAACCTGTTGAAAACCCATCACGTGATTTCAAGAACACATTGCGTTGATGAGAAAATACCAAATACTTTTTGGAGATGTGGTTTTCGTCTAACGGCGAGAGAGTTGGTATTCCTAGATCACTTCATACTGCCACTACAAAGGTTACCTGAAATGACCTTTTATGCCATTTCTTTCCCGCTCATGGTCTAAACCACAACATGACATGTTGACGCGGGAGGGCTGATGTCATGGTTGGAATGATTCACACATGACAACATCAAAACGTCAGCCGTGGGTGTATTGTATTATTTTCGTATTGTTTTCCTCCCATCCCTGTTTCAACACCGTTTATTGTTTCATCTGGCAGGACGTTCATTCAAATCCCTTCCTGAGTCCTGTTGTCCCTTCCAGGTTTGTGTGTGTGTGTGTGTGTGTGTGTGTGTGTGTGTGTGTGTCTGTCTGCTTTGACATCAATCGGCATCAAAACCCCTCCTGTGTCCATTGTCTCGACAGACTCCCTCGGACGTTCGAACACTTTGATGGCACTTTGAGAAAGCAAACAACCTGAATAAATGGCATTTAATCTATTCCATGACTCATGGCGACGTGGCTGGTTTATCCTGTTTGGACAAAAAGAGGATGACATTTCCTCACATTCATAATTCATAATAAAGTCACATGCAGGATGTGGCTTCAGAGAAAACAAAAAGGGGGAAGAAAAAAAGCGACCTCTTTCCTGTAAGCTTTGCCACGTGGCTCGGTATAAACAGACAGGAATGATTCACCATGTTGAAACGACCAGGTGTAAAAATGGCTTTTATCAGCAATACTAAGGTGTGACAAGCCTTTTAATCCACTTATGGTATCTCTGTTGCCGGGTTTGACAGCTGGAAGAATTTGCCACAGCATGCTTCGGCTCCAACGTGAAGCACAAAAGTGGCAGCCGCAAGCGCACACATCAACAGTAGGCACACGCACGTTAACACGTCCACTATGTACACAGACGTGAGTGGAAAGGTGTAGTAAGCAGAAGAAAGGCGGTTAGCACACACACACACACACACACACAGATATAGACAGGTTTCAGGTGGGGACGGGTAATAGATGCAGATAAATCAGACACACACACACACACACACACACACACACAGATATAGACAGGTTTCAGGTGGGGACGGGTAATAGATGCAGATAAATCAGACACACACACACACACACACACAGTAGTAGAGA
>OMOT01089543.1:14939-26364 GCA_900312575.1 Acanthochaenus luetkenii | reverse complement strand
TGAGAGTAAATGCACACTCTACAGATGAGAGACTTACATAAAGCTGAAATCTCAAAAGGTGTTGCCCACTGTGGGTGGGGGGCAGCATTGCTAGGTGGAAGAAGAGTCTTGGGGGTCCAGAGTTGCCCTCAGGTGGGCAGGAATTGAACGATATTTGACCTTTTTTTTTTCAAAGGTGGGTAGGGCTTCTAATGTTCCTTTCTGGGAAAACTCCTCAAACTCACCTCCATGGAAAAGCCTCCCAAAGCCCGAGGCAGCGCTACGTGCACAGCAACGGTGCAGAGAGAAGAAACACTTTTGGTTTCTGGAGTCTTTACTGCATCCCCTTTCTGCACTGTGATGTCATGCATGATAGGCACGGACATGATTGCTCTTTTAGAGTATGATTCATGCTTTGCAGGAGCTTAGCTGTACAGATCTTACATTCATATGCAGCTAAATGTGTCCAATTCTAATAGTGACATCTTTTTCATTATATAGCATCTATTGAAGAATCCTGAATAGAGACAGAGCTGTATTCTGTACCTTCACATGTATATAATTTAAATCTTCTTATCTAAACTCTAAATATGATGGTAATGAATTCTCAGATTAGGTATATACATGGTAAGGTTTTTTTTTTTGTGTTGGTCTAAATTATACATGCCATTGGATATTTTGCCATAGGAGATGGATTCTGTCATATGCAACCACAAGGGGGCACTGGTTAGACACAGTTGATCATGTAATGGAACAAGGGAAACAGGCACATGTGTTGACCACTTGTATTCCAAGACAGTGGGATCACCTCTAGCCTTGAGCATGACACATTTGCTATCAACTTTTACATTTAATGCGGATGCATCAACCAATCATGCGACCAAGCATCCGCAGTGTCTTTTGGTGAACCAGAGGAGCATCCCAACACAGCGTGCTTTTGTTGTGCTGGCACATGACGTGCATCCTGATTTCAGATGAGTAGCTCTCTTCATGCTCTCGCAGGATTGTTGTAATTTCCTGTCAAGTGGACATGGCAATTTCTGAAATGTAGAGAGAGAGAGAGACAGAGAGATAGCGAGATAGAGAGAGAAGATTGCGATATGGAGGGAGGGTGGCAAAACACAGAAAGTGAAAATAATAAGAGGATTTGTGTCATAACCACTGTGATGCACTTGTCTTCCTTCAGCCAGTCCTCTTGAGAATGGAAAGGTCTCCAAATAACTGCAATGAGAGAGACACATACAATCTGATGGTAACCCTGATGCTGGCGACACACATTCAAATCTGTTATCCACTCTCCTTCTCTCTCTATCCCCTTTTCTCTCCCCTCTCTCTCCTCCTCTACAAAGCTCCCCTTGACCCCGCTCCTGCCCCCCGTCAGATGAAAGAAGGAGGAGGTGAATCAGATCCGCCAGGAGATTGCCAAGTTAACAAGGATGAGAGACGCCATCCAGGAGAAGTTCCACCGGATGGGGGATCAGAATGTGGAGGTGGAGGAGGAAGACGTTGAAAACCCAGATCACCGGTCTGGAGAAGGGCAAGGGAGAGACGCACGTCATAGACACACATGCACACACCTCGACTGATACATGACATGAACCGTCACCTCCTCTCCGTCCCCAGTCCGTCCCTCCCTGTCACGACCAACAAGAACCTGCTCTGCCATCTTTTTTTTTAGCTCCCTCGAGGGAAATGAAAAACCCAAATTCAAATATTGGGCTATTTTCTGTTGAAAGGACTATTTCCCCACATGGACATCAGGAAAAACGTATTAATTACTAAATCAATAAGATTAATTAATCTAAATATCACGTGAATGAAAAACAGTTCTTATCCTTTGAGGAGAGAGCGGGTTCAAAATCGGAGTAATCAATCATCTCCGTGGTTAGAGACTGTCCTTACCTGAGTACTGTTGGTGGGCAGTCGGATGTTTTGACGGATGAGCTAAAAACACGCTGTCACATTAATACGTGTCCCCGGGGTGATGGATGGGAGCCCAGGAGCTGACAGGGAGGTCAACAGTCTCACTCTCCGTACGGCGACCAAGTGCTGAACACGAGCCCAGTCCTTATGACAATCCGGATGCTCATGCTTCCTGACACGGTATGGACTTGGTGATGTTCACTGGTCTCTCTGTTGGTCTTGGTCTCTGTTTAGATCTCTCTTTTACTACTTTTACTACTTTTATTTCCCTCCTTCACATGCACATTCTCCCCGTGTGTTCCTTTCCGTTATGTACTACTCTCGTCATTTTCCTTCAGACATGAAAATAATAGGCTTCTTCTTGCCAGTGTAACATTTCCTTCAGTCTCCATACCCCACGTCCACTTAAGTAAGTCGTTCAAAATGGCATACTGGCACACTCCTCGTCATGGATGGCAAGTTGCAGTTATTAAGACATCAAAAAGAAATTGGGTTTGACTACAATGCCCTGTTCTCCACCTCCCCCGCAGAGCTTCCCAAAAGCAAGCGGAGGCTGACAAGAAATCCATAGAGCCGGTCCGAGAGAGAGACATGTTGAACAAGGTATGTGCTGCGCCGCAGGTTACTGGAGACAGGTAGTGGTGTGAGCGTAAGCCTGTCACTTCTATTCACCTATTCCTGTCCAAGCTCATATGAAGACGCCTCCTCATTTGAGTGTAAAGGTCGCCCCCTGCGGCTCCATGATATAACCTTTACACTCCAACAAGACGTACCTTGCACGTCGTTATGCGCACGACACCATGTGTCAAATCTCATATCGTCCGGCTCCGTGGCTTGACACATAAGATTGTATCCTGGAATCACATGGAGCATTTACTTATATTATGCAGTGGTAGCCATTGTCCTGTATCTATCCGTACTACAGACACGTTCTTCTTAATTGCTATTCAGTGTAACCAAATTAATATGTTGTAAAACCAAAGTCCAATGTCTTTCAACCAACTAGGTCCAAAGCAACTGTCACGGTCACGGCCGTGACTCCAGTTATTCCTCTTGTTTGTGGTGTTTTCCCTTGTGTTTCCTGTCGTCCCCTGTTTGGCTGTTTGTGTCTGTATCTGTGTCTGTGTCTTTAGGGTAGGCGTGGCCCTGATTGTTACCTGCCCACTCACCTGTTCCAACCCGCTCACCCGAGATCCATCAAGCTCATCGCCACCTGCATTTAAATCCCGGATCTACACCACCTCTTCGCCAGATCGTTCGACAATGGCGACATCTGTACACTGTATGCAGCTACTGTATATTTACTTTGATCTCACATATGCAGAAACACGTCACACACAGCTGCCACACTTACAAGTATGGGGCAAAGGCCTCGTTTTTATTGACAAGATTCAAGCTAAAGGCCAAAACGGATTCCTAAGAGGTTACGACAGGCAGGCTCATTGATCTAGATGAGCGCTGCCCTCTCTCCCCTTCCAGAGACGCAATGAAAAGAAGAGCACTTCTCCCACTGACGATGTGCTAAATATTGTATCGTTGTTGTGTATAAGGAGATGAGTGACAATTCATATTTAATTGGCTCGGGCAGGACCGCGCTACACCCTGGCATGCTAAAAGTCACTGGCTCGTGTGAAGATGGAGATAGAGAGAGGAAGACATGTTGTCCTGGCGAAAAGAACCATCTTAATTCAAACAAATTACCTGGTTGATGAAGCCTAATTTGTCTTTTTTTCTTCGTCTCCACTGTAGAGGCCCAACGTTTCTTGTTCACAAAATAATTTGCTTCATTTTAAACTTAAGGTGTCAAGACGACTGGTTTAACATTTATATCAAACACACACACCAAACACCCAATCTCACCTGCTTAGACAGCAAATATTTAGCTAATCCATGGTGTGTGTGTATGTGTGCATGTGCATGTGTCGCCATGCTTGTTTAGGTGAGAGTTTGCATGTATGTGCAGCTTGTTTGTGTACCTGTGGTCTGCACACGTGTTTGCTGATGATCTGAACGTGATCAAAGACGCACACACCACGGAGAAGCAGCAGAACCTTGTGAACTCCAGGAGCAGGACAAGAGGAAACTGGACCAGGAGATCCACCGCCAGGAGGCCCAGAAGGAGATGATCCACCAGCTGGAAAGAGACAGCGACCGCTACATCAACCAGACCAGCAACCTCATGCAGAAGGCAGGTCATTAGTTGTATTGCAGTTCTAGAATTAGATTTTGTAAATGCCGTCATTAAATATCAGGGAATTTTATCAAAGGGTCAGTTTATGGGAATTTAAGTGTCAGAATGTGTATTTCAGCTTGCTATTCACATTCCTTTTCATTCGCTTAGAGGATTTCTAGCAGTTATACTAGTCGGTATTTATGGAAATCATGGATTTTTTTATTCAATATTCCCAGGATGAGAATCCTGCCAATTGCCCTTGGTCTGTATCTTATTAAGTAAGATTTATGAATGGTTTATGGGATTTATAAATGTTCTGTTTATTCTTCAACACACACACACACAACACACACACACACACACACACACACACGGTCATCCATGTACACAGATGACATTGGCATTCAGTCCACTCCCCAGCATATGGTCTAATGTGCTCCACAAATTGTACGCCGTAGAACATTCAACATACAACATTTACACGTGTTGTTGATGAGCCAGAACGAATGAGGGAGGAGACAACTCTATTTAAATATGGCAATTTATCATCTATGGCTCCTAGCTATACACTGGCACTTCGTCTGGATTATTGGTTGCAACACAGACGGTTATCCTCAGCTTGACACGTTTCTCTCACAATTTTAACATGATTCTGTCAACTAGATACATAGCTCCTCCAAATGGACAATGATTTTATTTTGATGAAGGGAGTACCAACACTTCAGGGTGGTAATGACAGAGAACGGTTGCAGAGTACAGTAGCTGCTATGAATGTAAAGTAATTTCCGTGGTGCGTCTCAGGGTTCCGCAATTACCCACTCAAAAGAGTGGCATTCGGTTTCTAAAAGGCTCTCGTCAAAGCAATGGCCCGAAGAAAGACTTTGCACTGTGCCCATAGCACATAGTGTAGTAGCACGCAGCGTTACTACCCTAAGCCATGAGCATTCATCTCTCATGACACAGTGCTGTTCTGCAGTCTCTAATTGGCAGTGTACAGTAGTCAAAGTACACTGATTAATGACTATATTAGGTCTAGTGTTACTGCACCTTATTATCTAGTTTCCTCCAGTGTCATTGTTCTACATTTTACTGACAAAAGCCACGGGCAAGGTAAACACCACCAGTTACTATTTCAAAAGCTGTGCTAGCGCGGTTCTGTATACCTTTCAAGTATATATATCTATATAAAAACCCCTGTAATTCAGAGTCAGCACATATCCCATTGTCTCCGTTCCCTTTGTAAGGAATTTCATTTCATTGCCGTAATTTTCACCAGGTGTGGTATCACAAGTAGACGTTCTATTCAGCTTCCTGCCAAACTTTCAAGCTGTTTCTTCACATTCAGCTGCCTGTGCCTGTGTCACTATGCATTACAGTGCAAACTTCTGGTTGTTTTTAAACAGTTATTACCGTTTAGCTGCTTTAGCAGGAGAAAAGGGTTGAATAGACGTTTGCTATCCGTTCACAGGTGACTGCCTCAAGCTATGAAGAAACAACAACGAATGCCCCAGGAAGATAACCAATTAGAGGAGAAACACAGGTTTAAAATGAATTATTGCACCGCAGTGCTCAAGTACAATTTTATTGTTTTAATTATTTTGACCGCCACAGCCACAGCCACAGCTTTGCATAGATTTATTGAGCCCTGTTTTGTGCACTGGTGGCAGATTTTTAAGCCAAAAAGGAAATACTCATGAATATTAAGGTGATTCAGGGAGCTCATCAGAGGTAAAGACACACTCGCAAAACCATTACTGGGAGGCTGGTTCCACAATCGTGTGCGGCCCTTTATGACAGCATTCATCGTGGCAGCTTATGATCATGGAAGATGTTATTCACCACCCTCAGCAAGTCGTTGCTTTGATGGCCAACATGGGAATTTTCAGTCAGTTCAAATCGAAATGTAGCATCAGAATCTTTACTTGAGACAAAGGTGACAGCTCAATAAAGAAGATTGATCTCCTTTGAATGAGAACGATATGCGCTAATAGCCATTATTCCGTTTGGCTGACGACGGACTGTGCGCATGAACTGAGCCCTAGAAAATATTCGACATTGATTTATTTTCATCTCACCTGGTATCTACAGCGGTAGTTACTTTTAAAAATGTGCCCTTAGATTTAAATGCACCCCCCATGTCACGAGTGATCGAAACTGTAGGACAAATATACACGTTACGTATTCAGTCCCCTCTCAGGACAAGAATAGGGGACTGTTCTATGATTGCTTCATTCATAAATCGCTCTCGAATAGAATGATTTGATTCTGTGCATGTTATCTTGGACTGCAGTGAAGTGAGCCTTGGCACTCTATGATTGGATTAGCAGACCCATGCACTAGGAGCAGTATAATACAACTCAGAAATGTAATTTGATTTGGAAAGGATTTGAGAATGTAATTTGACGTTTCTTATCTTGTTTTGGCTGATTGAGGGGATGTGAGGGGGGGGAGAGGGAGGATATGTGAAAGCTGCATCGATCTCATAGAAATTGAAATTGGCCTAGGCTGTTAACAGAGCCTTTAACACACATCTGTAGCCATACGTTGGTGTAACACAGTTGTCGTCTCGGCTCGATTTGCCCCTCCAGCTTTGTGAAGACGCCAGGCTTAAACTGGAGACAAGAAGCAGAGAAAAGGAAATATGATTTTCAAATGCTTGTTAGTGTCAGACAGGCAGCGTCTAAGACAGCTATCATCCCCTTGGTTGTGTAAGCGTTCTCGTGTCCTCTAAGGAGGACCCCAAACTAAGACCCCCTGCTGGGGCTTGCTCTTCTTTCTCCCTCCTTCCCTCCTTCCTTCTCTCCCATCCGCAGGTGCTGCAACACGTGGAGATCTTGGAGTGCAAATATAAAATATAAGGTCGCTGAGGCGGAGTGAAGCTCAAGCAGCAACAGGACCTGAGTCTGTCGTGGACCTCTACAGCAAATACTCTGTCCGCGCCTGATGTTCGGCTTGTTAGTGTGTCAGTCAGTCAGTCAGTCGCTCAGCCGGTCAGTCTGTCTGTCACTCACCTCACTTTTGCCTGCCGCTTCGCCGCGCTATAAAGAGAGAAGGACCGAGACAAGCCTCGTGCAGGTCGTTTGTAATGTGCGACCAAGCTCATTAAGTCTGAACATAATGTTTGTTTGTTTGAGCTTGTTCCATTTGATCCCCATTAAAACGCCGCTCTAGTCCAATTCCGCCTGCCAAACCAGATGTGGGCTGCCAATATTAATGCACCGCACCAACAGCTACTGGGAAACGGGAACGGGACGACTGTGAGAGGCTTTCGTGTCTCAAAATGACATATCACAGGGAGGGTTTTGATTCAGCCTGTTATCAAAGAGTCTTTTTCCGATGCCCGTCTTTGTTTCATCATCTTTTTATATCCTGTCTTTGATAGTTCGAAAAGAAGGCTGAGGCTCAACTAACACTTTTCTCTGACAGTGTCCTCCCCTGACAGGCAGAGCGACTTTGTTACATTTTCTCACAGCTTTTTCACCTCTGGCTGTAATTATTTCATGAGAGTGGCTGTGTACCCTGGCCTGACAAGACCCCCCCCCCCACACACACACACACACACACACACACACCTTCTCCTTCTGCATCGGTATCTCTGCCGGGATCTCCGCTTGTTCTTTTGGTCCGTTTACTTTCTTTATCTGTCTGACTGACTTACAGACATGACAATCTGCCCTTTTCTGTCCTGTGCTATCTGTCTGTCACGGTGAGATCATGGCGATGAAGAGCAAGCTGAAGATCACGACCGACCAGGTCGTCCAGCCGAGGGAGGCGATCCGTTTGAAGGAGTCAACCTTGGCCAAGGATCACCTGGAGTTCAAGCATGTGGAGAAAGCCGGCTTTAGTGCTTCTCAGTGTGGTATGGCATAAAGTGAGCTCGGATGTGGTTTGAGGTTTTGCTCAGGTGTCAAGATAATCAATGGTAAACTTTTACGTTAATTTGGGCCAGAAGTCCAGAAGCTCATTGTACCAACATGCCTCGAGGCTCTACGGCTGGGTCCAACAGTTCCCCGCCCAGCACCAGAGGTCTGGACAGATGGATTTGGTGGGGCACACCGGAAGGTTGTCAGGGAGAGAGCAGTCCTGATGTTCACGGCTAGCTGACTCCACCACTGGGGGACTGGACATAGATTGGACCAGGGAAACGGATAAAAGAAAAGGGGTAGCAGGTTTTCCTCTTCTTCTCTTAGTTATTTGTTGTTTTCATATTTGCCTGGTTTTATATGTCCAACAGTGCTTTCCCCACATTTATCAAAAGCCAATTATGATCCTTCTGATCGAGCACAGCACTGAAAATGCCTCCAACCAAAAAATTGAAACCCAGCCCAGATGGAGGGAGTGACATAGGCCTAGTTTTTGTGGCAAGAGGTGATATTATGTGAATCCCCTACTAATTCACTGTTCAGCAATGGTGGGGCACCACAATAAGAAAATAACCACTACTGCTAGAGAAAATGTGAAATGAACAAACATTATGCAACAATACATCCCTCAAAAGGTGCAAAGAATTATAGGCCCAACGTCTAGAAATAACAATTGTGTTTCTAATACAGAATGTCTAAATAAGAACAGTTTTACTGCTGCAACCTGCACTGGACCCAAAACTGGCATGAAAATGACCAAGACCCCGGTGCCTTAAAATATTTACAGAGGAATATTTTTGGCCCAGTTTGTATCCAAACTAGAGTCAAAATGAAGTAGTGACTTTTTGCATAATTCATAATGTATCATACTGTCATATCATCTTTTATATATAGAACCCATATGCTAATCAGATATTTTGTTATTCAAAGCAGGCCCAAAAATATCCAATAAAATAGTGTAGCTTTGGGTTCACATATTTTCTCTTGCCCCTGTAGTCGACCATGTTATCATCAATATGTATGGGAGTGAGACCCAACAGCCTTAAGGGCTGTGTCTCGCCTAGCAATAAGGTCTGAGTTTATGTGGCATGGAAAGTCGCCTGGCCCCTGGACTAAGCCCCTCTACTCTCTCCTGTATGATCTTAGCTATCCAGCATCACTCAAGTCCACCCTTCAGCTTTAACCCAGCATGCTTCAGGGTCCAGCGGCGCTCACTCATGTCCATCACACCTTGATCCACGGGAAGCGGATCGCCATCGTTCACCCCCAGGAACTGCTGCTGGTGCCCTCGGCCACTGATTAGCATGGCGGCTTCCCGCTGTACTGTTATCGGTCTGGACTCTCAGGAGGAGGGAAAAACAACAGGGGGGCCGACCTTAGCCCCTTTTCTCACCAGCCAGCAGCCTCGGAAGATCTCCCTTTACCTTTACCTTTACCGCTCACCCCGTTACCAAGCCTGCCCCCCGCCGTGATGTCTGAATTAACGAGTGTGCAGTGAGCGTGAAAAGGTAGGAAGAGAGGAACACTGATGGGCCTCCTCCCTCTGACCACAATTGGACATTTGGATGACAATTCTGTTGTTACTCACTTTGTCAGGTTCAGGAGGACAGTGAGCACAGAAGGGGGGGGTTACTTTTGAATGTACTTCATGATAGGCCATAAAGCAGAAGTGTGCGGAATTATATATACTTGATCAAAAACGATTACATTCAATCATTGTACGATTTAAAGTCATATTTTTAACGTCTCAAAAAGAGCTGGAGATGGTGCACAGTATCTGAAAGTAGTCTTTCCCATGTTAGAGTTATCATCCAGCCAGTCCAGAGAGCGGGTACAATAAGCTCCAACTCTCCATTTGAATAAAGAGAGTAAATAAGGGGCCGATTTATGGAGAAGGGCCTTTATAAACGAACAAGTACCAGTGCTGATCCCATCTGACCAGCCAACGTTTCCGTACCAGACACAATGATGAGTACTATCATCAGCAGTTATAAGTGCCAAGTGGTAGATAGCATCAAGGGTTTTTAGAGTGGAGGCAGCTGCATGCCTGTAATCCTTCTCCATAATTCAGAACTGAAATGGGAAAGTACGTCTGTACAAGCGGCCACGTTTCATCTGCAACTTTTTGACAAGGTTATCTACATGTACTTTGAAGGAGCGTTTTTCGATCCAGATGCCCAAGTATTTAAAATAAGGGACTGTAGGAGTGTGACCAAAGTGTCAATCTGGAGAACAGCATGAATTTAGTTGTTATCAGCATTTAGCTCAAGTTTGATGTTTACAAACAATACAGAACTGTGTTGTCCGCATAAAGTCCACCTGAAAAAGGACTTGAAGTTTGAAGTAACTAAATCACAGTCACATAAAATTGAATGCCAATTAGTACCATGTGTCAGCTTTATGAGAGGTCTGACAATCACCACGTTTATATGTGAGTTTATATAGTGGCCCAGGAATATGATGCCATTTTACAGGACCAGGAACAAACGCTGTTCCCCAATGATGGTCCCATATTCCAAGATGGTAATAACCCCATACACTGCTAAACAAATTCATTCAGTGGTTTCATGAACACCAGGATGAAGTCAAATGCCTCCCATGGCCTCCGCAATCACCAGGTCTAAACATCATTGAAGCTTCGTGGGAAAGGTTCAATAATGCAGAGTGCAAAGTAGATCTCCACCTCCTTGATCCCTCAAAACACGGGTGGCTTTACTTCTTGAAAAATGGTCCCTTATCCTACTACACACAGCTCAGAACTAGTGCTCAGGCCCTATTCCTCAATAGGTAGTTGATATTTAATTATCCTTAGGTGTTTTTTTTCCATCCCCTGAAATACCGTCCCGTATTGATGCAAAAAAAAAAGAAGAACAGATACTTACAATTAACTCCATATGAAATCAACAGGTGACAAAAAACAGAGTTCTTTGAAAATCATCATAACATACTGTACATTTGATAAGGTGCCGTCTAGAGAAGGAAGCAGAGAGAAACTGAAAGTTAAACTTAAAATTCAGGAAAGAAAAGTTCACGAAAAGAAAATAGTACAGCTTGCTAACCTAACCAAGACATTTGAAAACCAGCGTTTTAAATTATTCAGGTCCCATATTAGATCCCATTTTTGATGCAACTGATTTACCCTTTAGTTCAACATTTAAAGCCCCTGACTGCCCAGAGCATCAATTACCCCATCTCACTCATTTCCTGCTGTCTTATCCTGTCATCATGCGCATGTTCTGTCTCGCCTCTACTTCCTCCGACTTTTATATTCGGGCCACGTTGGAAGGCTTTCAATTATAACTGACACATTTAGCTTTCAGTCTTCGTCAGTGCATATTCTCTCTCTCTCTCTCTCTCTCTCTCTCTCTCTCTCTCTCTCTCTCTCTCTCCATCTGGACTCGATAAGCTATTGAAATAATTTGTCCCTTAAAGTTTGATGAATTACATTTCTAACATGATTCATACATGAAGCAATTGCTCTGTGTTC